>VDMD01000050.1:0-192446 GCA_007026445.1 Schizophyllum amplum
GGAGGGATCGACGAGTTGGCGGTGCCGCGACTTACCATTCGGGACAGGCGGGTGCATCCTGAGAATCTCCTTGCATATCGCATCGACGTAGGGAAGGCGCTCGCGGTCTTCGAAGGAAGGAAGATGCTTGCGACCGACCACCGCGTCGATCTCGGCCTGCGCGCGGCGCTGCACGTCGGGATGCAGAACCATCATCAGGAAGAAGAAGTGAACCGCGATGGCGGTCTGTCGAGGCGTTAGCTGTTTGGCTGTGAGAGATCGAAGTAAGGACGAACTGTATCACCGCCACCTGCGAAGAATCAGCACGATCAGGAGGACAGGGAACAAGCACGTACCACCGAACATGGAACCTGCGGCATGCATGATGTTCTCTTCCTCCGTCTTCGTGGTGGCCTTCATCAGGGATTTGGCGACGAAGTTGTCCTCGGCGGTGCCCTTTTCCTATCCAGCCAATGGTAGCGTGAGTGCTGTCGTGTCGCTCATGGCGTAGTGGACATACCAGTTCCGTTTTGACCATCTTGAATGGCGGCTCGACCATCAGTCGATAGTGGGAAGACCAGAGGCGAGCCTGCCTCTGAAACCCAGCACCCGGGAACCACTCGGGGACGTGCTTCACTGTGAGGAAGATGAGAAGGGTGCCAAGCAGATAGATAATCACGCACAGAACGGCATTGTGTTCACCAGGAACGCAGATGGAGACGAGCCTTTATTAAAGGACGCCATGGCTTCGTTGCCGGCGCGGATGATCGGGTCATGCTCCTCATCGGCGTGATATCCTAGCAATACTTCGTCAGATACATACTCCAGATTATAACGAGCAAAGCTCACCATACGCGACGCGCAGGACGATGGCTCCGGCGTGGCTAGCAATATCAGCTTTACCGCTCCTTGCGTCGTCCGAGTCAACGCTCACTAATAGCAATGATCCATTAAGTGCTCCGGACTCTCCAGCACCTTTCTTATGAAGTGCCTGGCGTGCTCCTCCTCTTGCGGGTGGTAAGTCTCGACCGACTCACGGCTTCCCAGCTCGGCATGGAATGTGCGCCGATAGGCGCGGAGGCGCGGACCGTACGGTGTGAACGCCATTGCGTCCTTCCAGCCCATGAGGTCGACGGGCATCACGAGGTGTGGGCGCGACGCATAGACGGCGCCCCTGCTTTCCAGGAGCGCGAGAGCCGTGGCGTGTGAGTTGATGACGACGATTGTGTTCCCGAAGGCCCGTGCGGAGATGAGGGGGCCTGAGGACGATGGCAGGAGATATGAGCGAGGATCTGCGAAGACGACGACTCGAGCATACCATAGCGATCTGCCCAAGCGCCGAACGTCTTCCAGTCCCAGCCGGCAGTAGGGAGGTCGAGCAGATTGCCGATGAGCGGGTATCCAATGGGCCCTGGGGGTAGCGGGAGAGTCTTGTGAGCAGCTAAGCGCTTGGCAACATACAGAACGGCGGCTGCGACCACAGCGAGGACGAGGCGCTCAATCATGGTGGTAAGAGTCAAGGATAGAAAGCGACACGCACTTGACCTGCCGCACCAAAAGTATCCCATGAGCGCGGTCCACTGTGTGCACACAGTCTCACGCACCTCGATAGAAGCGCCGCAGAGCACGCGAACTTGAGAGATTGGCTAGGGAGCGTCAGATAGCCAAGAAGGTAGCTCACTAGCGGCGGCTACTCACCTCCGCCGGAGACTCAAGAACGAGATGGCGCAAAGGACCCACAAGGCGCTAATGCGCACGCGCTCCTCTGAGTGAGAGAGAACTGCAAGACAGAATCATAAAACACCACACACACACACCCCAACCAAACCAACACAACTGCCGACAAGTTCTACCTCATAGAGGAGCTGCGAGTACGACTTGTATTGCTCGGGGGAATCAAGGTAGAACTGACACGCTCTAGATACTGGACATGCTATCGAAGACACGACCCTCTTTCTCATTCATGCTCGGGAAACTCTCGCAAAAGCTAATCACGCCTTAATCACACAATTGCTTTGGGGGTTTTGCACTCGAAAGTGCAGTGGGCTTTACTTTTAGACTAGACAGAACAGGGACACAAGGTCCGGTGATTATTCTACTAAGTCTCGCTCCTCTACGTACGTCTTTTCACCCGAACAATGCCTTCCGGATGTGGAAGGACACCCGAGCCTCTTTGGTTCACACCGGAAAATCCGGGTGCTTCCCACAGGAGATTGCCCCGGTCCCGGGGGGCCAGAGGTCTCCCAGAATGAGGTATCCCTCCCTCCTTATATACTGCCTGCTCCTTGTATTTTAAATACCTCAACTCGAGTCATTTTGAGAACAATGCCGCCTTCGAAGCCGCTTATCACTTTATGGCCAGCCCGCATCATCATCGGAGTGATGTCAAGCCAATCAGCCTCGTGCCGTGTCCCGAGAGCGATCTAGATCCCCCGCGCACGGCCGGGCGTGATGTCACTGATGTGCGCGCCACAGCACGCATCTGGCCATACTCTCGTCCTTTATGATTATTCTGCCTGCGCGCAGCGTTCTGGCTCGTTGATTTAAGCTGGTCTCACTGTTCAGACAAGTCTGCCAGCGTCCGAAAGTATAACAATAAACGAGTAGTATCACTAATCCTCGAAATGGCTCTTACACCAATCTCGGAGAAGCACTGACTTAAGCAGACTCGCACGATGTGTCCAGTGCTCGGTCGGAGTGGCTACCGCCTTGCAGAAGCCTCGATACTATCCCTTGTACTCGCTCACTGAGCTCCCGATCACTGTAGTACTCGCTTTCGAGGGCCTACTGATATTATTATATTTTATAGCCTTTTACTAGTAGCTTAGCCAAATGCGTTAAAACGCAAAAATAATGGCTTAACGCGCAGCAGGCGTATTATCTCCCCCACACCAAAATCCTGACCGTCCTCGGTCAGCCGTCCCTTGAGGAACGCGTCGCGAGCGCCAAATGATGCGAAGTTCAACTTTGTTCGGCAAGTGCCGCGATCGGAAATCGGACCGCAACTCGGCTCCGAACTCCTTTGTTCTTTGTTGCATTGTTCTCTCTCTCGCCGTCACGGTTGTTCTTCCTTGCGCACGGGGTCTCCCCCACACCAAAGCCTCTTCACACAGTATATCATCCTGTCATTTACACCCTCTTGACTGTCAACTGATCCTGCTCCAATCTGAAGCTCTTGTTCGTCAAAGTAGGTGCCCGATCGATTTTCCGCACGCGCCTCCGCCTCTCTCGCACTCCTGGCCACGAATACTCGAAAAGTGTATTATATGTAGCAAGGCAGACCAGGCCATCAGCGCGCGGGCTCCACCAAAAGCCCCAAAAACACCGTTTCTTGTCGAAGAGGTTAACCTTCTGTTAAGTGCCAACCTCCTCGTTAGTTGTCTTTGCGCACCCGCGCCTCGCTCCGCGCGTGAATGCACGCCGTGGACTTCTGTAGAGCTTACTCTGGTGAGTGGCTGCTCTCTCCTACCCACTCCATGCTTATTTTACGTACTTTTTGCTTTGACAGAGGTACTTCGATGCTGACAGCCGGGGCTCGCTCATGTCAACGGCCTCAACACGTCTGCCTCGCTCCTAAGAGTCGAGGACATAACATCACCTTCCGAAAAGCGCACGCTCTTGCGCGCCGCCGCAATAAGCGCTCCAATGGTGAGAAGTTGAAACTGTACTCACCCTTTTCGTTGCTTATAGCCTCGAACTTCTCTACACCTCACTCATCACGCTTTTCAGGATTTTGTCAGCTATAAGCGAACCTATCCTTGCAGGTAGACAATACCAGCAAGTAGAGGACTCGCTGTAAGCGCCTTCTGACAGCCTCTTTTCCCACACAGGTCTGTCTTTGCTCGTCTTCTGACGTGTCCGGAGAAGCCGACGGTGCGAGCGGGCGTTCTGCCTCGTCACTGCCGCGATTCTTGTAGTGCAAGGTGAGTCGTCCGTCTACTCACACGACTTGCCACTACTGGTTTCCTTCTCCTTGAGCCGGCTCGCTTCCTTGCTCTCTCAGGCTTGCGCGAGACTACGAAATACCGCCCTTTTCGGAAGTATCTCTGAGCTGTGCTCCCTCGCGCGAAGGCGCGAGTTCGAAAGCCGGTCACCGCGCCCTTTTTGCTCCGATTGCGGCTCAATCAGGCGCCGCAATCTTCGCCTTTTTCTGCTCCGCTGCTCGACGCTTCTCCCGCGCGGAGAACTCGTGCGTCTCTTCGTTTTCAAGTCGCTTTTTCTTTCGTCTCAGGTACGAGCTTGTATGGGCGGTATAGTGTCCAGAAACCTCTTTCGAGGAATTGCAACACTTCAGATCGGAACTGAGCAAAAGCGGCACCTCGAGCTGATAAATGAGATAATCGACGCATGTTGAAGAACAACTTGCAATATTGACACACTTGGTACCTTGAAGACTGACAATGAAGAGAAACGACGCACTGATGGGGCATAGTGGGGAGCGTGACACTGTAGCTCGTGACTTGTTGAACTTCTGACCTAGAAGCGGTACGTATTCAGTAATGGGCAACTATGTCGTATAGGGGACGTATGAGGGCGCAAGGTAGTTCTCGCCGGTGACTGCCGAACCCCATAAGTTTGCGCTTTCGAGCCTTTAAACACCGCACTGGCCTTGCTCCTGCCAGCATGGCGGACGGCGGGGCGTCCTCGTCTCCCTGGTCAAGTGGAGACCCCGCTGCAGATCCTGCTAGCTCAGGAAACCATGATAACATCCACCATTTCCTGATGAACTGTCACAGGATCGTCACTAATGCGACCTTTGTCTATCACTCGCTTCCGAACGCTGATGTGGACGCCGTCGAAGGGTCTATCAGTCGTTTATGTGCCATAGGTGCCATAATCTCTAGCCTTGATCACCCGTACTTCACCCAGGAGCGACAGGACGAGCTGTTGAATACTATCTTGGAGGTCCTATCGCCTCTCGAAGATTTTCTGGAGAATCCCCCTCCTCATCCAAGCAGCTCTATACCACGGGAGCAGCCACTTGGGAGCGGAGGCGCGGGTGGACGTCCCCGTCTCATACTTGACCTACATCGTGCCATCGCTCTACATGATCTAGGCAACTCGTGGAAGGACATCGCAAAAGCGATGGGTGTCTCCCGACAGACTCTGTATAGCCATCTCAATCGGGCGGGCATATCGACCGCTCGCCCGTCGTTTACGGAGATGGATGATGCTGCCCTGGATGAGGTGGTCGCGTCTATCTGCCGCGAGCATCCATTCATTGGAGCAACAATCATGCGGGGCCACCTCGAAGCTCGCGGGATACATCTTCCGAGAAAGCGAATACAGGAGAGTTTGCGGCGAGTGGATGCGATAGGCGTGTTACTCCGGTGAGTTTCATTATCGATGCAAGGAAACCATTTATCTGACTGTATTCGCTCTGAAGGTGGGCAAACATCATACGTCGGAAGGTCTACAAGGTGCGCGGCGCGAACGCTGTGTGGCACCACGACGGCAATGAAAAGCTGAAGCTCTGGGGATTCTACATTCACGGCTGCGTTGACGGTCATTCGCGTCTCCTCATCTACTCTGTCGTATGTTCCAACAAACGCCAGGCAACGGTGGCAGCGCTATGGACCAACGCGGTGGCAGAGTTTGGTTGGCCCAGTCGAGCACGAGGGGACTTTGGGACAGAGAACAACGAGGTTGAGCGCATGATGATTGCGCATTGGGGAGAGGCTCACCGTGCATATATACGCGGCCGGTCAGTGCTTTGCACACGTTAGAGAGATCCAGGGCTGACCTTCCATCCAGTTCGTTGCACAACGTGCGCATTGAGCGCACATGGCGTGACGTTCGCAAGGATGCTTTGGAGACTTTCCGTCAGATCTTCATGTACCTCGAATCATGCGGACTTCTGGACATGGAGAACGACATCCATCGTGTATGTCTCTATCTCGTCTTCCGCAAGCGCATCCAGGATGCGCTGGACAGGGCTCGCGATGCCTGGAACCATCATCAGCTCCGGACGGAAGGCAACCGCTCACCTATAGCGATATACGAGCTCAGCCGTGAAGAGGCTATAAGACGCGGCTACTGGACCGGCGACGCTGATATTTTCGGCGATGATCCTGCGATTGCTCGGGATCCAGCTTACGGGGTTGACGGGGAAACTTCACAACCTTTTGTTGACACGAGCGCGACGGAGCCCCTGCAGCGGATGGAGCAGCCCCAGGGAATCGACGCTGAGCGTGCAGCTGGTATTGTCATCAACGATGACGACGAGATGTCCTTCGCACAGCAGCTGCTCGAGGGAAAAGGCTTTGATTGGGATCGAGAGGATGACAACTGGGGCATATATGTATACTGCGAGGCTGTCCAGCTCATGGCGAGTCAATTCATGTAGTCGTAGAGCAAAGGTGTCTTAGGTCATGAGCGAGTCGAGTCATGTAGTCATGGAGCAAAGGTGTCTTAGGTCATGAGTGAGTCGAGCAAGTCGTGAGCAGGACAAGCTGCAGCAATACATGAGTAAGATGTAAAGCTCAACGTGCGCAACACGCACCTTGCTCGTTCTACAGCACCGACCTCGACACCTGAGGGCCTCAATCACCACAGAAAAACACTACCACATTGCATTGATGCTGGGCGGGCAGGCGGTGAAAAAACCATCAGCACGACGCGGCCTTGACGGCAGGCTCAACGTACTCATCTTGTTTGCAGTGATACATTAGATTGCCTGGAAAGCCGTCCGCAATGAAGGGCAACAGCGGGAGCGTAATGGGTTTCACCGTGTCGTGAAGCTGAAGCCAACCGGCCCACTCGAAGCCGCCGCAGCCATTGACTACAGGCTGTCCGGCGCGTTGCGCGCGAGCACCGAGCGATCGAGTGGCGAGCGCAGGTGCTGGAAGTGGCGCGTCCTGCCGGGAGCGGCGTAGTGATGCGTAGCGCGGGTGGTTATGCAGCGGGACCAGCCGCCTGTACAGGGCGGGCGTAAGGACAGTGAGCTGTGGGGTGGGGGAGGTAGCGGCGAGAATGAGGTGCATGGCCGTCTGTCCCAGATGGTAGCCGGTAAGAACGTGGAGCATGTAGAGGATGGACGTTGAACGGGGACGTACTTTCTGCAAGCTCGGCGAGGGACTGCTTGGATGGAGGTATTGCGCAAAAGCCTGCATAACATTCGTCTGTTGCACCTTCCCCTAGTTGTCGATCACACGGACTGGACGATTGTGCCTTGACATAGCCTTCACAGTAGATAAGTATCTTCCTGCGTCCCACTGACAGTGAGCATACCTGCGCGTGCCATGCTGCAAGCGACGCCGGCAGAGGAAACGAAGGGACGAGACAAGGCGCGTTGGGAAGAAATGCCAATCCCCTTTCGGACGATTCAGTCACGTGAATGACCTGTTCAATGGCCACCAGGCCCACCAACAACGGGCTATTCTGCGTTACGGCGCTTGTTTTAAGAGAGGCGCCCTAAATAGTAATATTATGTCCCATTCATACTACAGGAATATGAAGGAATAACCCTCAGAGATATGAAAATGACATACATACGGGAATATCTTTTCGAGGCCAAAACGCGGCGGAGGCAGCGCACATAAAAAATTGATTGACTATCTACCAAGATATCGCTTGCTGCCAACTCTTCACCTCAAGCCGTCTTTGGGCCCTATCCCTCTATATCTCTCAGTTGTTCCGGCTGTTGTAAGCGTTGAGTCCTGCCATGACGCGCGCAGTGACTTGACGCCAGTGCCGACCGAAAGTCACATTCTTGTCCTCGTGGTATATCTAAGAAGCCATTGTTAGCGTGAGTGAGAACCTCGAGCAGGATAGACTTACCAGACTCAGCTGACGGTACTGCTGCCTCTGGCTGAGAAGGAGGAATTCGGACCACACCGGACGTCGGTCTTCGCACGGATGCGCGAAGTCCCATAGAATAGTGATCAGGAGAGCACGCCACCCCATTAGAGAAGCAAGGCCTGATGCGCGGAGCAGCTCCTCTTCTCCAGCATACATGCGCGTGGGGGCGCGAGCCGGTGGTTCAGTGCGAATGGGACGGGGCTTCGGCTTTACTGAGGCGGTGGGCCCAGATCGACGCGGCCCACTGCCTGTGCGCGCCTTGGACTGATTCGCCCTTGGAGGAGTTTGCATCCTCGGCTTCTTGGGCGGCGGCCTCACATCGTCGCTGTCCGATGAAACTGTGAGGAGATAACGTTAGACGGGAATACTTAAGTCCAAAACAGTACTGACCTATCACTGGTGAGGATCGGGTGTGACGCCGGCGCGCCTGGCGCCTCTTTTTGAGTGGCGGAAGCGGGGCATCTTTTGCGGTGTCGAACTCCTCAAACCAGTCGGAATCCAGAGCATCCGTGCTCGTCATATCTATACAAAACGTGAATACATCGAGGGTAAACAAGTGAAAGCCAATTACCGTCGGGAGTGTCATCCTCAAATATGTCCTTCGCCTTTGAAGCACTGGCATCATCAGAGCGCCATTGTCCCGTCCTGAGAAGCAACATGATTTAGATTCTATGGGGTGAGGCGATATGATTTCAGGCATACTTCTTATTCATGGACTGCAAGCGCGATGCACGATGTTGAGGAAGAACACGATCCGGAGCCTAGCAAAAGGGTTAGTAACGACATGTGTGAAGCGACGACACTGGAGCTCACCCTCAGATGGTTGCGTATCTTGCGAGCCATACCATAGCAGAAACGCCCGACCTTCGCAAATACTTCCGCGTATCCCGGCAATGCGGTGTCGTACTGATCCTGAAAGCGGCAAACAAGCTTGAGATATATTCCTTCAGCGCCCCAGTCTCCTGAAGTCACGCTGCGATCGAAATCAAACCGCCGTGGATCAGTGTCGTTCAAAGCGTTCAGGCCATCGCTGAACCATATGCCGAGCTCGGCAACGGTGATGAGTCCCCCTTTCTTGAGGCGTTCTTCCAGCTTTTTGAAGCCCCAATGCTGCTCCCAATCTAGGTAAGGCGAGGACTGTGGTACTGATTAGACAAGGCGAGGGCAGATACAAGCAATGGAGAACAGACCTGAAGTTCTGCACGGTGATGGGCGATAATCGTCGCGAGTTCGCGGATACCGTTTGGCGGATCCCAGATGTGACGAGGGTAGCTTGAGCGCAAGAGTTGAATGCCCGCGAGAACACCGGCCGTATACTTCGACAAGGTCTGATATGTGTTGTCGGCGAGAATTCGATCCACCCCGTCTAGGCGATGCATCCGCGGCATGATGAAGAAGCACTGCTCGAGTGCGCGAAGGAGTGGATCAACTAGTCCTCCAGGGCCAATCTTGAATAATGACTTGAACATCCATGCGTCGGCGCTTGTTGTCGGTGTCTTGTTGTACATGATACTGATGAGCACGTCGCGCAGAGCGTCGAGAGGCTTGATGAGCTTGTCGTCCATAGCGTATAGCATCTGCCGGTTCGACAAAGCGAAATCTGGTCGCTCCCGAAAGACGATGAGATCGGCGGTGAGACTCTCCAAATCCCTCTGTATGCGCTGTACTTCCATCGTTGGGCTCACAGCCCACTGTAACGAGCGTTAGACCTGGTATAAGAGAATGTACAGGTTTACTCACATAGTCGGTAGTGTTCGATACCTTCGCATTCGGGGCGTACATGGCATCGCGCAGATGACGAGCCTCCGAGAGTTCGAAGTTTTCACCTATCTTTTCGTACTGGCAATGCGGAGTAAATACATCGTGCCGTATCGGATACCAGGCATTCGAAGTCTGCTTACTTTCTCGTCATCTTCATGGTAATCCCGCTTCGCGGCTGCCGCCTGGCGCCTCTCACTATCCATCTTGATGTCGTTGTGCTACAATCACGATTTATGAACTTGCCAAAAACGGGAAATACCAGAAGACTTACGACGGCGCCATCTTCGCACGACTGCTCAAACGCTGGAGAGGTACCTTGGGGAACCGTCGGCGCGTCTTCGGATGCTAGTGGGGCGCTCAAAGGCACCCCCGTCGCACCATGAGAATCTTCTTGAGGTTCGTCCTGCATCGACAAGTGCCTATCAGTAGGTTTGACAGTATGAAGCTTGGGAACGCGTACCTCATCCTCATCGTCGGCCTCGTCGGCCTCTGCTTCAGCCACGTCTGACTCCGACTCTTCTTCGATTTCAGAAGCCACATCCTTGTTCGTACTTTCAAACTCGCAGCTGACGTAGACCGAGCCATTGCTGAGCTTGAGAGGAACGTTAGGTCCGACAGGGTTGAGCGCAATGAAGATCGGCTGGCGGTAGCCCGCGCCGCGCACGGTACTTTGCACTTGCGCCCTATGAACAGTCAGAGAACGTACGAGCGAACGGGCAGGCTGCAGAACCCTTACCGGGAGACGTTTGCGGCAGTGAAGTCACTTGACAGCGGCCTCAAAAAAGGTCTGCCACGAGGCTTGGGTACGACAGATCCGTCGCGGCGGCGTAGCTGGCTGGTCTTGCTGACAAGCAGGCGCACACCATACGTCTGGGCAAGCTCATATGCATCCGCCGTGCCTTGAAAAGCGGCCAGTACCGCGTCCCGGAAAGCGATAGGGTCCGTGAGATCGACCGGAATATCGACTTTCTGCACAAGGCCTGCATCAAACAGCTGACCGGTTCTGCAAAAGCACGAAGTATCAGACTCAGAGGGGGACATCAAGGTAAAGATATAACTCACTCTGATGCGTTGGGCTTGCTGCAAAGCCCTGCAGCGACGGCCTTCGTCCTAGGAGTGAAGATGAAGGTGTACAGCTTCGTCTTAGGCTGCATGGGTTTGCCCGGGCGGACCGTGGACAACTGGGCTTTCTCGTCGGCCGCCCGCTTCTTCTTGCGCTTGAGGTGCTGGACGCCGAGCGAGTCCAGATCGACCTTCTTCTGCGCCTGCGGAATTTATCAATGATGAGACCACTAAACACAAAGGTATGGGCCACATACTCGGTCGACGGGGTCAAAGCGTGACTGGCTCGTATTCGATGGCATAGAAGCTACGGGAGCGCTCGCAGCCTGCAACTTGCTGAACTGTGAAAAGTCCCTGGCTGCCTGGCGGAAGGCGCCGGCGCCGCCAGTCGACCCGGTCAGCGGATTACCGCTGCTCTTGGGGGGATTTTTAGTAGTGCGAGAGGCGAACATTGTCTCGTGAGTGGAGGATGAATGTACGGGCTACCTATGGGTCAGCGATGTCATAACCATACAAGTTATCGGCAGACTTACCTCGCTAGCTGGAACTTTCGGCGTTTCTGACGCGTCGGAGCTCGCCCTCGCAGCCTAAGAAAACCATGTCAGTAAAGGTGAGATTGCCAGTAGACGAAGACGTACATCTGCTGGAGCGGAGGGAGTGACCGAGATGAACACCTCGTGCTGCGCGGCCTTACAGCTGTTAAGCGCACAGATCAGGCATGGCACGAGAAAGATATTCGGCCCGCCATCAGGCGCCGCAACATAGTGGTTGCAGCCGGCCGTACAGGCAGGATTTTTGCAAGCACCAAACACAGTGGTCTGGCTGCTCATGATGGATGGTGCGATGATGGTGGTCTGGGATGGTTGAAGCTGGAAGCGTACATGACGAGGTTTATATACTGTCGGCTTAGCCATCCCTCGAGTCTTTCGGAGAGAGGCATGACGAGACGCTATGCGGATGTGCAAGGGTCACGGAGGAAGGGCAAGGAGAGCTGAGACTTCCGACCTTGCCATTGTGTACGCGGTGGTGAAGCGCCGAGCGCTTACAAGTATCCTGGGCGTGAATCGTATGCGGTAGGTCCAAACACAAAGCAATTCGAGCATTCAGCCTGAGCCCCGACCCGCCGGGACGCACGCCACCGTCAGGAGCAGATTCGAATCGGCCGTCGGGCCGATCATGGATATTCAAAGTCCGACCCGCATCCGTTCGAATCACGCCGGTACCGAGCTCTCCGACACGAGTATACGTCGACTTGCACAGCAACTTACCATACAGTGTCAATCACAAATTTTGCAGGACTGTGTCGTTTCAAGCGGAACACGCAAACTGTGTTCATTCACGCGTCGATCCCACCCCGAAAGTTCATCAGCGTCGACATACATCCGCGAACATGGATGAGTGTTGCAATTCCTTGAAAGAGGTTTCTGGACACTATACCGCCCATAAGCTTGCTAATAGCAAGTACATGACCATATTGACACGATTTCTTTGATTCCTCACCTCCTGCAGCAGTACGGTTCTCGGCACCAGGCTCACTCGCGCGAAGGCGCGAGTTCGAAAGCAAGTTACTCGGCGCTTGCTGCTCAAGTTGCGGCTCAATCGGCGCCGCGACCTTCACCTCCTGCGGCTTCAAGGCTCGGCGCTTCTCACACGCGAGGCAGTCGCGCGTCGCCTTGATTTTCTTTTGATTTTCCATTCGTCTCAGGTGTGTATTCGTTCATGGCAAATACAGGACCATAGTGACCAGTGACGCATTTTTTTTTTTTCTTTCTTCTCAGGCCACGCGGGACTTGTAGGAGCGCTACAACGGAAGGGGCTCGAATTCAGACCCGCGCTTTCACTCACAACGCACCCGCCAACGACTGACGTGCATAGAAACTCGTGAGAGGCGTCCGTTGTCGCGAAGTCGACGCCCAGAGGCTGCCATCGCCCTAGAGGAGTAACAACAGGTACAGTACGCGAGAATATACGTCTGAATATCCGCTAATGCTCTCTGGACAGTGCTGGCGCCTCGACTGCTGTAGACGCGCCTCTTGACGCCGGGGTAGTCTGCTTGTTGGGAAGACGCCCGAGGTGCGCTTTCTCTGGCTTTCCTTTTGCTCACAGCACTTAGGACGGGACTTTCGCCGTTCGGCGCGTAGGCTTTGCTTGCATGTACGTCAACGCCGAGTGGGCTCGCTGATCATCTGGAGCGCGCTTCAGGAGCGTATTCCGCCGCATAAGCGTGCTGGAATCCGTCCGGGACACCCCCTTCGCGCGCACGTTCGCGGAACCTTGTGTACGTACCGGCGTGTGCGGTGCGTCTTTTTCTTTCATATCCCTTACTTACAGCCGCTCTTTCGGCTGTTGCTCATTCGCCTTCGCATAGGATGCGACTTCAAGGGCATCAAGACTGAGCGAACTCAAAGACGCGCTCCGTAAGCGCAGTCAGGTGTGCCAGCGGAAAGCCGAGGCTTACTACCAGCGTCCGACAGCTTGTCTTCGCGATCTTGACGTCTATTCACGCTTCCCACACAGTTTGGGTGCTCTTCAACGCCGCGAACGCGCGTCAGGCCGTTGTTCCTCTTGCACGCGAAGATGCGAGAGGTACGCCTTCTCTTTTACCTTCATTACTCACCACAACTCTTTCAGCAGCTACTTCTTTGTCCTCTGCGTAGGACACAAGTCCGGGGCGGCAAGGCAGAACACGCGCCAAGACGACGTGCTCGCTCGTGCTGTGGAAGCGCGGCCGAGATGGTCATGGCGCTCTGGGGCTCGCCACTTACGCCCTACACCAGGTATTCGCGTCCTGAAGATGCGGGATGCACTAGAACGACTACAGGGTGTGTTTTCTTCGAGTAAAGGCAACTAGGGACTCGCTAACGCTTCCTGGTGTGGTATAGCGCTGTACGACGCGGCGGCCGGCTAGCAAAACGCGTATGGATGTCGCGTCTCGTCCTGCGCGCGCGGTCCGTCCTTGGTTATATTTTCCTTGCCTCTAACAACACCCTGGGTAGGCGGTCTTTTCGCTTGGCGCGTAAAACGCCCTCGTACTTCCTTCTCTCTTTGCAGCCAACCAGCTCGGCACCCGGTGCGTTGTTCAACGTGTACCGCGGCTCGTATACGGCTTACTGACCGCCTTCCTTTGTTCCAGCATCTTCATCTCAAGAAACAGCGCGTGCGGAGTGTTCTGCCCGAGCGTGCTGGATCTTTTGCTTGCTCACACTCACAGTCTCCGAAGCGCGACGCACCGCAGCAGGAGCGCGCTGGCATACGCACAGTACGTTTCACCCATTGTGCACGCGTTCTGACGATTCAGCCTTTGTCAGGGGAACGGCCAGAGATTCTGGGCTCGTGCAGCGCTTTCCAGACGTCAAGAGCTCGTCCTGACGAGGCGCTACGCTTTGCAGCGCCGTCGGCGCGGTCCATGACTCAGGCAACGCGTCTGCCCTCAAGCACGAACACGCTACGTTTTTCTTTTATTCTGCCTTGCTGACCGCGCTTTCTGCAGCTTCTCTTTCGCCTTGCGCTCACGCCGCGACCTTACGTGCGCTCACGCCGAACGCTCTCAACGCCGGAGTCCCCGTTGCCTCGAAAGCGGAACCGACAGCCAACGGCACCCTCCGCAACTTGTGCAAAGCCTCCCATGGCTTGTAGGCTCTCGGAGAGAACGACTGCAACCGCTCCCGGGGCGCTATCAGGTGCGTAATTTGCGGGTGCGTTCTGCGCTAGGAGAAGACCTCGCGCCCCAGGGCACGGGCGCTTGGTACGTCCATTCTCACTGCGTCAACGTCGCTCATGGCACCATCAGGATACAGGGCTTTGCCCGGTGCGTAAAACGCAACCGTGCACTGATTCTGGATTTACCGGGATAGCCAGTCGCCCAGTGCGTCGCTCGGGACATAGCTCGAGGAATGCTCATCGAACTGACCAAGTCCTTTCAATCCAGCAGCTTCGCCGCAGGGCGCCCGGTACGCGCCTGTGCCACGCTCGAATGCGAGAAAATAGCGAAGATATTGGCTCGCAACGGGCGGGTATAAGGACGGTACGTGAGCGCTTCCCAGGGTGCTCTGCAACGCGGAGTCTCTTCGCCGCCAACCTTCGAGATAAGGCTGACAACGCGCCCTTCTCGCACTGCCAGCTCGATCTGCCCCATCTGAGTCTGTGTGGACTCGTACGATGCCTCTCGAATTGGCCCAAAACCGCCCTCCAGCAGCAACAGGCGACCATGAATTTGGTGCTTTTGTACCGTACGAGACACCGTCATTCTTGGTATTTTCTTTATTTCTTCATCTACTGCTTGCAAGCAAGACAGGTAGACGCAATTTCCAGCGCACATAAGTGCCGCTGGCCTGTGATTCCGAGCTCGAAAGCTGGCAGGGTGATGTTTCGTCGAAGACGGGACATCAGGTTTGATTCTCGAGCTACGTAGCCCGAGAACGAAAATTCCTCAGTTGATTACATTAATTGGACGACAATGGTCAGAGCCGGGAAACGTTTTGTACGGTACTGAGGTGGAAAGGGGAAGTGGTAGGTAGTTTGGTAGGGTGTTATGGGTACAAACAAAATAGAAACAAGCGCATAGAGGTCCCGGAGAATAAATAATCAAGCGCACACAAGACTCGGAGCAGTAACTGAAAGGAAAAATGAAACGGAGGCCCCGGCACCGGGCAGAACAGGCCTGCTGGTGCGTGAAGCCCTCGGAAGGCTACGAGTTCGAGACTTTGTGTTTGGAGTCCGACAAGGCAGATTGGAGTTTTAATTCCAAGTCCGACAGTCAAGAACAGCCCCAGCACAGTGGATACTGTCCACCCTTCTAGGAGAGCGAGACAGACCCCGCCACAACTTTTGGAACGACTTCGGCTTTTTATTGTGACGCTCTCGTCAAGATATCCACTGCAAAGTAGATGACTGGAGCAATGCCCGACGCCTTACAGCACCTCTCGGCCGTCATGTTCTAAATAGACTCCCCCTCGCGGTGGGCTCCAGATAATGCGCACGCGCTCCTCTGAGTGAGAGAGAACTGCAAGACAGAATCATAAAACACCACACACACACACCCCAACCAAACCAACACAACTGCCGACAAGTTCTACCTCATAGAGGAGCTGCGAGTACGACTTGTATTGCTCGGGGGAATCAAGGTAGAACTGACACGCTCTAGATACTGGACATGCTATCGAAGACACGACCCTCTTTCTCATTCATGCTCGGGAAACTCTCGCAAAAGCTAATCACGCCTTAATCACACAATTGCTTTGGGGGTTTTGCACTCGAAAGTGCAGTGGGCTTTACTTTTAGACTAGACAGAACAGGGACACAAGGTCCGGTGATTATTCTACTAAGTCTCGCTCCTCTACGTACGTCTTTTCACCCGAACAATGCCTTCCGGATGTGGAAGGACACCCGAGCCTCTTTGGTTCACACCGGAAAATCCGGGTGCTTCCCACAGGAGATTGCCCCGGTCCCGGGGGGCCAGAGGTCTCCCAGAATGAGGTATCCCTCCCTCCTTATATACTGCCTGCTCCTTGTATTTTAAATACCTCAACTCGAGTCATTTTGAGAACAATGCCGCCTTCGAAGCCGCTTATCACTTTATGGCCAGCCCGCATCATCATCGGAGTGATGTCAAGCCAATCAGCCTCGTGCCGTGTCCCGAGAGCGATCTAGATCCCCCGCGCACGGCCGGGCGTGATGTCACTGATGTGCGCGCCACAGCACGCATCTGGCCATACTCTCGTCCTTTATGATTATTCTGCCTGCGCGCAGCGTTCTGGCTCGTTGATTTAAGCTGGTCTCACTGTTCAGACAAGTCTGCCAGCGTCCGAAAGTATAACAATAAACGAGTAGTATCACTAATCCTCGAAATGGCTCTTACACCAATCTCGGAGAAGCACTGACTTAAGCAGACTCGCACGATGTGTCCAGTGCTCGGTCGGAGTGGCTACCGCCTTGCAGAAGCCTCGATACTATCCCTTGTACTCGCTCACTGAGCTCCCGATCACTGTAGTACTCGCTTTCGAGGGCCTACTGATATTATTATATTTTATAGCCTTTTACTAGTAGCTTAGCCAAATGCGTTAAAACGCAAAAATAATGGCTTAACGCGCAGCAGGCGTATTAGCGCACCTGCACGGGTAACTGTATCGAAGAAATACTGCCATCTACACGGACGAATTGATCGAACGGGGAGCACTTTCCCAGACGGAATGGGCAGTGGCGCCTAGGACTCAGGAAATTACTGTTGATCACACTGAGCGCGACAAGAAGAGTGCGAAGCCGTGCAAAAATGATCGTCGCATTTATCTTCTCAACGACAAGAGATACATACCTACGTTGTTCGGTAAGCAGTGGGCGAGATCAAGGGTTAAAAAACCTACTGCGAGAGCGCTGTCCGTGGGAGCAACCAAGTCGACTTCCGAAGCAACACCGGCGTGCTCGAAGTCGTCGAGTACAAACAGAGCCGCCAGGTAATCGCGAGCCCGACATTTGCAGACTGTCTTCGCACGCGCATAGTATCATGACAGTCCCAAGGGTGCCATCTTCGATGTCATAGCGGGTCTTCGTTCGTATGCCGTGAGCGCGGGACGGAAGGCTCAGATAGTGTGAGGACGTACACAGCGAGATTGAGGACATACACAGGGAGAGTCTGGATGCGTCGATGAGACTGATAATGGGGGTCAGATGTCGCGCCTTCCAAGAGAAATGACAGAGGTATACCTCATCGGCGTGCTTGGGTTCCGATACCACGAGCGTGAAGTCGACATCCATGAACTAGTAGTGCTGTAGTAGCGTAGTAAAGGCCTTATTGAGGCGGAGAGAATGCGCCGAGGCAGAACGGTTGACATACGGCGCGCTGCTCGGTTGCTTACAGGTACTCCTACTGGACGCGGAAGTCAAAGAGCGCACAGATTAAAGTCTGCAAGCGGCATGATGAAGGCCTGCTGCAAGCCTGCAACGCAACGTCCACCGGCGTTCGCACCGGTGGAACCGGGCTCAGCACCGGCAATTGCCGGCTGGATCACTGCCTGCCGCGTCCAGGCCGCGTGCTCGACCTCACTGTCGAATCAGTCGCCATGAACCACCAGTGAGCTCAGCGGCGAATGGGATACTGGTACTTGTACTTACTTAGCTGTCCGTTGTCCGGGGCATGAGCGGATGCCCCGTGACAGTTTGGGACGCTGGGTGATCATGACGCAAAAGCAACTATTTTCATGTCCGCTTTACGTCCATCCTGGTAACCCTGCTTATCCCCAACGCTCAACAAGACGTCGTCTACGAGTCAGCCGTCCCCTTCGTCCACCAGGATGCAAGCCTCTTCACAGCTGGGCTCCGCAGAACACGAGGAGAACATAAAGATTCTGGGCGAGACCCTCATCACCATACAACAGATTCAGACCAGCACCTCGTCGGACTCAACGAAGGAGAAAACTATACAGCAGCATCTTACGATAGCCAAACGCCTACTTCGAGCGCAGCCACTGCACTTTCTTCTTGACACTCCGCCTGAAAGTGAAGATTCTTCCGGAGCGTCCACACGCCAGGCAGCGGCATTGGTAACGTCTGACGTGCTCGCCACCCTTCGAGTCCTTCACTACGTCGCGACGGGAAACCTACGCTACCTCTGGCCCTTTGACGTTTCCATCTGGACATGCGTATTGCGCTGGACGGACCACATCCTCCCTATTCATCGAGACCGCCTCCTCGAAGACATGCCCTCCACCAGGGACGACCCGCATCTGCAAAGCCTTATGGTGACAGTCCTCGGTATCTTCGATGTCATCGCCTCTATGCCAAAGCGGGATGTGCAGACATACTTTCTCAGCAGTAGCAATAACGCGCTATGCACGCTCGTCGCCCTCTGGGCCCTCTGGCCGACGCTGTCCGAGGACGCCGAGCGTATCGTCGAGGTCGACCTTTGCTGTGCGCGTGTCTTCTATGCCGTCTGGAACGCGTTGGAGCCGGTCGTCGCGGCCGACGTCATCGGGGCGCAAATCCTGCGCCTCGTCGGAGGGCGTCACAAGCACGTCTTTCGCATCTTCGCGTGGCACCTGGGTACCATATCCGCAGCGGGCGAACGCGGACACACGGACCTCCGCGACCATATCGCGCTCATTCTTCCCGTCTCGCGAGGATACGAACTGAACTCGAAAACGCTCCCCGGGAAAGTCGTAGCTGTCCTCACCGCCGTCCTCGACACCCACCTCACCGACGCGCCCTCCGCGAACCTCGTCTGGCATCAAGCGCTAGAGGTACTGTACGCGCTCTGCTGCCGCTCCGACCACGCGATCGTTCTCGCCATCGAGCACGGCCTCTTCCCCTTGCTCATCCGCGTACGCGATATGTGCGCGCACTGCTCAACGGGCGCGCCGCCGTTTGGCTCGGAGGCGGATGGCTCCGGTGGGGTGACTGGCGGGATCATTACCCTCATGTGGGATCGCCTGAACATCCGGCGCGCGGTCAAGGGCTTCCAAAAGGGGTACAAGCAGTACGCAGCGCGCATTCCGCCCATACGGTTGAGGCAGGATGAGCAGGCGCTCCTGTCAACCGCCCAGCGGCGCAACGCCCTTCTAGCACGGGCGAACGAGGAGTGGCCGGACGTGGCTGTGTGTTGTAATCCCGCGGTACGGCGTCCTTCCTTCGCGATCGCGTTGCTAGTCTGACGGTGTGGTAGTGCGCCAGTGACAAGGGCAGCCCGCTACGCGCTTGTCCCTGCGGTGCATCGCTATACTGCTCTACTCATTGTCAGCGGCTGCAGTGGGACAGCGGCACGCACCGCGACATATGCGCCAATTTCATACAACCCGCGTACGGTACGTGGCCTCTACTTCTGTGTGGACGGGTGCACTGCTGATACGCAGGCATTGTAGACATCATCACCGGAGGCAACATGCGCGCGAAGGACGTGCACTTCCTCGTGGTGATTGCGCGGGATTACGTCGAGAGTAACTATGCGTACCTCACGAACGCGCTTCCCGCTCGCTTTTCGCAGGTTATTATCACGCTCCGCTTGTCGCACCTCATCGAGACCTGCCTCAACGTGTCGCCAGGGGGCGCACCGCCGCGGCTCGATGGCTGCTCGTTCAGAGACATCATTGTGCGAGTAGAGTATCAGCAGGGCGACATGACCCTCACCCGTGTGATGGGGTTCGTTCCTCGACGCGCCCCGTGGCGTTTGCCGGGCGACGAGTTCAAACTGCTCACGATGGGGTTTTATGGTGAGAACATCGATTTTCGTGGGTCGAACTGTATCTGACGTCGCTGCTCGATAGATCCTCCGCCTCGCGTATAGAGATGTGGGGTGGGAGGCGCCTGCATCAGGAAAAGCCTCCTCACTATTTCGTTCTCCCCAAAAATACGGTGAGCAGCGTAGACATGGGGGAGGCGACATAGTCAGCATAGTGCCCGTAGTGCGCGATAGTGGTAGGTGAAGTCGCCGTAGTGCGTGATAGCGGTCGTCGAAGTCGCTGTAGACAGCATAGTGACCTATAGTGCCTGCATGAACTACAGTGGGCCATGTATTTGAAGCCTTACCTATTGTGAATCTCGTAGCCACAGCTGCAACTATAACCCGGTTTAGAGTCATCCATAGTCAGCACATTGACCAAGATAGCTTACCGTAAGACGATGAACATATATAAGTAATGCCAGGCCTGAGTTTCGAAATGGCATGGATGATCTTAAGATGAATATTCTGTGCACTACTGTCAGACTATGGGTCCGGTATCTAGAGGCTTGTACATCGTCGGAATTGGCTCACGTCCATGTCTGTAGTTTGCAAGTTCACAAGGGATGATGAAGAAGTGGTGGGGGCAAAGTCTGATAGACGAGGTTGAGAAATGAGGGGAGGATGGGAGGAGGAAGGGAGATCGGCGGAAAGTACGAAGCCGTGTTGGTATTCGAAGCAGCATCCGTTGCTGGCAAAGATATCTTTGAGATAAGTCCTAATCCTTGTAAATGGCCACATACCGTCTGCCGCCATTCTCGATCCCGATCGGC
Source organism: Schizophyllum amplum (assembly GCA_007026445.1). Taxonomy (NCBI): domain Eukaryota; kingdom Fungi; phylum Basidiomycota; class Agaricomycetes; order Agaricales; family Schizophyllaceae; genus Schizophyllum; species Schizophyllum amplum. Next base: position 20,581 of record VDMD01000050.1, read on the forward strand.
AGGCTTTGTCTGTGCTCGCGCTAAATGCTAAGGGCTTCGGCTAAAAGCACAGCGGAGGTGAGGGGGTACCGTGGAGGCGGAGATGAGGGCATATCGTGTGGCGTCAATCTCCAGACGACGAAGAGAAGATGGACTCGGAGGATGAAGCTGAGCGAATGTGCGCAGAGTTTGCGTGAAGGAGATAAGCCGGCCCTCAAGTAATTCCACGTGACTGGCCGCGCTTTTACGCGGCCGATCTCTGAACGCGACTTGTGCTGTTCCATCATGTTCTGCGACTGCCTCTCGCCTCGGTCGTCTCTCTGCTGCCCGCCTTCCCTACGCAGCCCCTGCTATGTGTCTTTCGGCTACTGCAGCCTGCGCAGGCGACTGATATTTGCCCTATAGCGATACTCGCCGACGATGCTGGACCGTGTCCCTCTTGCGGCGCCCCCTGCTCCCGAGCGACGGCGTACGATGAGGCAGACCTCGTCGAGCTGTGCGCAGCATCTTCTCCCTCCCCGCGTCGCCTTCCGGGCCCGTGCCACGTTCGTCGGGTAGCTGGAGCCATCAACATCATTACGACCAGTCGTAGATGACTCGCTGACAGCGCGTTACATACCTTCGCGAGGTGAGTCCGCTTTTGTCTATGTTCTCTCACCGTTACTGAACGATCCATCTCAAGGCCGACGTCTGCCTCCAGCGCACTGCAAGACCTTGCTCGATATCCTCCTCCCCCCTCACGCAGCTCCCTGTGATTCCTACCTGGAAACCGATTGCCTGTACGTGTCGCGCTTTTGCGTGAGCACCTCGTACTGCTTCGGTGGTGTTCCTAGGTCTTATGTAGATAAACTACCGTAGTGATCCATTTGTAAATTATATACATTGAATGCAATATGATTTTCCCCTCTTGCAATGTGTGTGGTCGAGCGACTGTACGAAGAGTCCAATTGGTAGCATAGGGCTGTTGTCTGTGTAGTTGGCTTCAAATCTGTATAGTTTGCTTGAAAACTACGGAGCAATTAGCACAGCTACCTACCCTATCCAGTGCTACGTCGTACTACCTAGGTCTGGCCTGCTGCTATGCCGTACTATCTGGAGTTGGCTGGCTACTATCCAGCACACCGTAAAGGGGGACTTGTCTACCTGGCTATCTGGCTATGGGTGCACCTGTAGTGCACTGTAGTCATGTCAAATTTTCCTGATGTGCTTGGTCAGGTAGCGGTCAGTGCTGCAAACGACAGGGCACATCTTGGGGGAAAACAAATGTACGAATTATGCGAACGATGTATACATGCGACGGAGAATGCATATTTTGTTCTCCGAAAACAGAGCATGAAGGCAATAAATAAAGCGTCCGAGGGAGCGTCCGAATGATCTAGTAATAAGTTACAGAGCGGATCTAAGTATATGTGCATTCCATTTTGTAAAAGTCTGTCTGAGATGATAAAGTGTGCGCGAGAAGGTATGAGAGATGAGACAGTAAAGCGCCCACGCGCGTTGTCGCATCAAGCCACGTATCATATCCCGACCGCCGCACGAACCTGCCGAATGGTCGAGAGACGCGATTCTAGTCAAAGGCCAGTCAGCATCTTTGAGCCGCAAGCGTAGCCCAGGATAGTCGGAAAGCGAGAAGACATACCGTACAAAGAACATCGGGGCGCGAACGTACCCAGCGCCTCCTCAAGTACGGCCAGCGCGCCCGAGTAAGTGCGCATGTCTGCCGTCCTATTACTCGCGCGCAGAACCGTCAACTCATCAATAAGAGCATGGCACGCCGTTGCCCACAGCGCCTGAAACTTTTTCAGCAAGCAGTTCTACGCCGCATATAAAAATCTACGCACCGCCATGACCGGACTCACGTGTCCTAGGCGCGTGACGTTGACGTCGCCCGCCATCCGCGCGACCGCCCTGGCTGCCCCTGCACGCCGCTCGCGCGACGTGCGGCTCATGTCTGCCATCGGCGCGTGCAGCTGAATTACAGCGACCCGCAGCGTCGTGTGCGTGAGCAGCGCAGCGCGCAGCGGGACGGCGTCGCTGGGGGACAGTGGGCCCGGGCCTGTGGGGAATGAGGGTGCGTCCGTGGGGAGCGAGGGGAGGCTGGGCCCCAGGTGAGCGATCACGTCGTCCAAAGCGTGGATCTGAGATGCGAGCTGTTCATCCGAGAGTTCTGGGCGTGCGTCAGCCGAAAGCGAGAATATAGAGACGAAGAGACGGGTACGAACCTCCACTGGCCGCAGCCGTGCGCACCGATGTACAGCGTTCGAAGACGACTGAGGCCATCGCCAGGTAGTTGAGGGATTCGCTTCCACCATCTGCCCGGCCATCGAGAAAGTCGAGCAGAGTCCCGCGTCGCACGGCGCTCTGATCGAAACAGCGTCAGTCGCTGCCCGAAGTTCAAAAATTCATGCTCACCGTCGATGGTGACGCTCCCGGCCACGGTGTATATATGCGCGCATCCGCGGACTCCGAGTAGGAGACCGACGCTGGTGCGCCTTCGACGCCCGACCAGAGATTGACGAGGATGAGAGTGTGCCAGAACGCGTTGATGCGTTCCCGGACTTCGCTGCGCGTCTGGTCCACGTCGCGCTGACGATGCAGGCCTGCCGCAAGGGCGAGCGACCATGCACCGTTCAAGTAGTACCCGGCCTCGACCGACTTGTCGAGTCCGTAGGCGTACTGTCCGAGGAGCAAGCGCGCCTGCAGCGTGTGCAGCAGCACATCGGGCGTGGTGGGCGCCGTAGCAACGCTTTGGCGGGCACGGGACAGCAGAGAGGCTTCAAGAGTCAGCTCCGAAGCGCAGCGCGCGCCCCAGAGGTATATGACGTCTAGCAGGGCGGAGCTTGGGGCCGGCGAGCGGTTCTGCAAAGAGGCCCGAAAGCGCGGGATGTCAAGAAAGAAGTGGAGATCCTGGACACGCGCAAAAAATGCGGAGAGCCTGAGGGGGGGACGATGAGCCGACAAGGAACGTGACGTGAACCGACAGAGTGTCTAGTGAAGACGCTTACCAGGCTCTGTGCGTTGCGTGCGTCGAGGACACATCCGGAGCCCTGGAGGGGCGCGCAGACGCCGGTGGCAGCGAGGTACCTTGCGAGGAGGACTGCCGGTGTTGCACTTGTTTTTCATTACAAATCAGTTGTGGGGGCAATGGTTGCCTTCAGAGAAACTCACCAGAAGAATCGGAATTGGATGACTTGCTGAGCTGCAGCTGCTCGATGTGCGCTTCCAGATTCTCTATTTGCTCCTTTAGGACTCGGGTCGCTGTCCGGCTATATGGCACAAAGTCGCACACTTCCCAACGACCTGTTGTGGATTGGGAACATGGTCCACAGATGGGCTTGACGCCATCGCATCGCTGATAGAGGTGAGCTAGTGAAATGGTGTACAGAACAAGACGTACGATTTTCCTATGCCTGACTACGACTTAGCGGTGGCACCGAATCAGAAATAGGAGGAGTACTCACCTGCAGTTCGTGCAAGCTTCGCCTCTGCGAAGACCAGACGAGCCAGATGCGCCGCCTGTTTCGTCGTGATACGATGCCATGACTTGAACGATGCGATGGGAGAGTCTGGCTCAGTCTGAGACCCTTTATACAGCGTCCGAATGACAGTCACCGTGACATCAACAAAGCGAAGTGGCGGGTGGCGGACGCCGCGCCAACTCTGGCCCCCCACGCACTGACTCTTCCTACCCCGGCGATGAAGAGGGCGCTGCATGTGGAGCACGTCGGGAAAGGTTGCAGTACGATTATTCCGCGTCGCGCCTCTCTGAGCGGAGGACGGATAGAGCGGAGGACGGATAAAGTGGCGAACGTCGGGCGATTTGACGATGCACGGGCTACGCGCGCCGTGTTGTCACGTTAGTTGGCCCCATTCAACTGATCTGGGAAAGTGGGATACCAGTGGGGACGACGGAACAGCGACAAACACGAGCTGCAACGGGGAGGGCTGTGTTTTCGACACTCGTTTGTGACATGGCTCGCGCACTGCGGTGACTTTGGGCCGCGTTGAACGTCGAAGAGTTACTTCCCTATCAGAGCATGTCTTGTAGTCCGGCGTCGAGGGTCAACCAGATATCGAGTCCTCGAGACGCGGACGGAACGCAAGAGGCTGCCTGTGAGAGGGAGAAACAAATCAAAACTATGAGCATGACCAGGTGACGTGGCACTAGTGCTCTCTCACGTGATGCCCTTCGGCAATCCACATAAGTACATAAGACAAGCCCCATTTGATTTTCCCATTGTATCTCCGTCCGCCGCCGTCTGGGTCGGAAGTCATCTAGGTGACCGGCTTCATACAGTTTCAGCAGGCGCTTCGAATCGCTGACTTGGCATGTTACTGAATGTTCTTCACGTCTCGCATAAGCCCCCGTTCGCAAGAGATTACCGTGAGCTATATAGCACAGCGTCCAGTACTTGACTCATCGAGCTCTCGTTGCTGAGTTTGACTTACGCGGTTGCTCAGACCATACGCAGTAGATCCCCAGGACTCCGGAAGCGTCCTTGTTGATCGCCCTACCCCGATACAAACTGCCGCAGGGGCATCAGCGGTAAGTCTGCACAGGGATGCTGTACACCGCCGCCTCACTTTCTACGTCACTTCAGCCGCGAGATTGTCTCTTTGCCGCGGCAGCCGCTTGCTCGTCTCTCTGCTCGTCCCTCTCCGGTCGCCTCGTCTCTCTGTTCGCCTCCTCTCTGATGTCGCGGAGTCTCTCGGGTCGTTTCCTCCCTTTCACATTCCCTCCCTCATTTCTCGATAACACTGCGCTCCCTCTCTTCGGTGGATCTCCCTCTCACTCTTCACTTGATCTTTCTCTCGTGAATTTGGGATGCATCGTCTCGCTCGCGTTCTACCTGAACACATATGTGGCATCGAGGGTATCTTGATCGTGGCACCATAGCAAGCCTCAACGATGGCAGAGGGCGATACTTGCACGACATCAATTTCGACGAGGTCGTTCGGACGGCAGTGGTGACGATGTCGCCCCGCTATCCAGCGCCGATCGGTATACACTGGGTGCGCCTGATATGTGCAGCGTGCAAGCGATATACTGACCCTCGTACCTCAAACGTGTGCTGTCGCCAGACATGGTCAATAGCATCACGTACGATACAGCCAACCCTGACAGGAGATCCATCCACCGGGACGTACTACCGAACCCGGTGAGTTCCCCGAACGCATTCCCGCTAAGTACCCCTTCCCCTGCGCTCGCACTCAAAGTCCGAGAGCCATTATACTTGGACTCAGCCTGCCCGGTTAGAGTCGAAGTGGCGCATGCTCCTCCACGACGACACGGGCCCCGCGCGTGGTACTGACGTCTCCGGCGCTGTATGAGGTCTCTGCTTGTCGAATCAGCCACGCGCTTTATCCCTCGAGGCAGATTCAGATGCTCCCACTCTGCTCGTACCACAAGCCTTTATACCCTGGCGAGGATCGTCGCGTAGGTGCATCTAATAATGATTATCAATAGCACGACTGCCTTCGGGTTCCACGATGAAGATGCCCTGGCGCGCTGTTTTCAAAGACGACGCACACGTTTCCCTCAAACTCTCAGAGTCAATCACCGACTCCTCCCTCGTCTTTGCCCGTCAGTTGCTTACGCGCTTCTCATCGCCTTACCGCCATGTTCACCTACTTGCCACTCCTCGCCAATGTCTCGCTCGCGCTTGCCGCCGCGGCGTCGCCCCTGGCCAATGTGCCCAAGGAAGGCCGCGCGATCCCGATGCGCAAACGTAGCGGCCTGACAACGGACGATGGCATCTTCGACCACGACCACGCTATCGCGCTCAGTGTTGCCACGCAGAACAAGCACCTCCAGAACTTCTTCATCAATCTCAAGAATAACGTCCGACGAGGCGTCATCCGCGCCGTGATCGGACGACGCCGACATGGAGCATATGTCTAACAAGTTGAGCAGCTCTACATCTGGAGGGATTCAGGTATGTTGACGAGTGCTTCATCGTCTTCTGAGGCGTCGACCTCGCTATCCTCTCTCCGGTCCTTGTCTGTGACCCTCCGCGCACGTCGTCCCCCTCGTTCACTTGGCACGTTTTCACTTCGTATTCTTCCTCTGAAGACATCCTCGTCGCGCTCGTCCTGGGTCACCTCCAACAATGCCAGCTATCTGCCAGGGCCCCGCATGCCACGGCCGCTCTATGACTACATGGATACACATGGACCATTATGTCACCTTGCCTATGCCCGCGAGAGAGAACGAGCGCACAGAACTCACTGTGTCATCACCCTCCTACCCCACATCTCATCCCCTCTCCTACTCTCCTATGCTCCACGCGTCTCTCAACCGTACCCCAACCATCAACTTGCAAGACACTCACGCCGCCACGACCTCAATCGTTGCTATGGCCCTCTCTCCATTCCCCCGTCGTAATCGATGATCGCGCAGCGGCGATAAACGTGCAAAGGTGAGTGATCTCATCATCTGCGCAGAACGGGGGCTCATTGTCTTCAGAAAAAGGACTTTGATCGCAAGTCAGGTGCCCCGCCGACGGGCCATTCTGTCACTCCAGAGGCCAGGAGAAGCCTGCTCGGATCTGCTTATATACGGGGTGTGGCTTGTCTTGCGCGTCTTCTGCTGTGCTCCGGTGGCTCTTGCCAGGTCGCTTGAATCGTGCACTCTTGACCTTATCTCACGCCCTTGACCGCGTCGTACGCTCTTGACCGCGTCGTGCGCTGGTGGTCAGTCGCCATGGCCCAACCATCCCCTCTTCGCTACTGCACGAACGCGAATGGGTCGATCGAGTACGCTGCCCCGCGTCATATCAAGGTGGCAGCGCCGCCTCTACTTGGCCGCGAGGTGCGTGCACTGTTTCTGTATCGTTGAGACTCCGGTAATGACCAGCTCTCGCGGCAGGCATATGCGGTGCGGGAGCTGGACATGCTCGTCGTCAAGTTGATCTTCCGGAAGATGAGGAGCAAGGCGCTCGCCAACGCTCGGGCTCGTCGTATCGCCGCCGCCGAGGCTCGTCGTGTCGCGGCCAGTGGCAGCGCGTCGAAGGTCGCCAAGCTTTTGTTCTCGAAGGAGGCGGGGAGGATGTTTGCGCGTCGGCTTCGGAGACGCAAGGAGCCCCAGCCTGCGCCTGCCCTACAACGTACGTCTCCTGATTTATTCCTTTGGGCGCATAAGTTGACGCGCTTCGCAGTCATTCATATCATCCGCCAGCTGCTCGCCCCCGAGGAGGGCCCTTGTATGACCGTTCCCGTGCCGCTGGAGGAATATTGTGCAGTGATGTACCGCTCGTACAATTCTCACCAGTTCCCCTCCTTTGAGGCCGCTGCTGTACGCGTTGCTTTTCCCCCTCTCACTATAAACACCCATCACTCACGTTCCACGCACAGAATGAGCAACTCGCCTTGGGTGACAATGACACGCGCCAGCCAGGCTACCTCGCCTATGTCCGGACCGCGTTCTACTGGAAGGACGGTGGAGAGTCTTTTAGGGAATACCTCCACCAGAAGGTACGTCGGATTTTTCCGTGACCGCGCTGCGTGGGCTAACAAAGAACCTTCACAGGAAAAGCATCGCCGGAAGCATGCATCTATTATCCACCAGCACTACATGGGCGGCGTGCGAGACAAGAAGAAGCGCGAGGTATTTCGCGGCGATGACCTTCGGCGCGAGACTCTGAGGCAAGAGGCCAAGAAGGTGTGGGCTGATTTGGCGAGGAAGGGTCTCAGAGCAAAATGGGAGGGCTGGGGGATGGAGAGTAAGGAGATAGAGGATAGGAAGGCGAAGGCGAAGGAGGCGAGGGCGAAGGCGAGGGAGGCGGAGGCGAAGGCGAGGGAGGCAGAGGCGATGGCCAAGGCGAAGAAAGAGGCGAAGGAAAAGGCGAGAGAAGACGCGAAGGCGAAGGTCGCAGCGTGGTTGGAGCCTTTCAACCCCGAGCGGTTCAGGGAGCGGTGGGGCGTGCAGCCTCCGTCGTGTGCGTTGTGGATTGGATATCCACACAAGCTGCTGTGCCCTCGACGAAGTTGATTGTTATTTATACGCTCTGTACCCCTTGCTTGTACCAATACGTTCTGCTTGAATCGCTTACATATTTGCCACCGCAAGTCAAGTACTCTGGCAGTGGTGAGCGGGATGGGTAGCTCTGAGCGAGCGACACGGGCTTCGTCGCCCCTCGTACACAACACCACTAAGAGCCACCAACTGCGAGTTGCATGCCACAGTTCTGCAGGAGCATCCACGACGCGCGGTGAAGGAACATGGAGAACACTAGAGATTGACACCAAAGACAATGAAGAGACAGCGATGCTCCACGAGGAATAAGTATCCGCCTCCTTCGCGTGATCGCGGATGACTTGGCCACAGCGATTCTCCGACTGAGTTCGCATATTCAAATGAAGGAAGCAAGATAATATTGGTGGAACCCGTACAACGATACGGCAGATAAAGCGGTGACCAAACAAGGGACGGAGCAACTGCTGCGAAAAGAGGACGGTGCAACGCTAGAATTACGCCGCAGTCGCATTTGGAAGAGACGTGGCCGCCGAGGGAGCCGAGCCGATCGTTCGAAAGAACTCCATGGGCGGCCCAGAGACACGTGCAGCGGGGAGCGAGGAGTAGAATACGAATCAGGGGAGGGAAGGGAAAGGGGGCAAGGGAGGTTCATTTCTTTGCGGATATAGTTGAAGCCTTGGGACCGATGCTACCTGACGCTACTGTATCAGCTTCATTCGCTGGCGATGGTGAAAACTACTGGCGCACCTTTTCCATGTTCCCTCGAGACTTTGTAGACCCTCAGAGGTTTGAACGAGGAATGATCTGCGACCTGTTGCCGCCTATCCTGATTAAGTTTGAATCGCTGCTTCGTATGAAGTTGAAGGCCGATATTTCCGTAAACTTTCAAGGGCAATGCGCCTGATACTGCAAGGCACGTAAAGAGGGAGCAGGCCAAGAGCAGCCTGTATCAGCGTCCAACGATCGCGATGTAACCCAAACGTAGCATCGGCAGCGTACGCGTTGGGAAAACTTCGCCCCGACGTCGCCTGACAGTCGATGTATGTTCTCTTGACTGATACTGCCTGCGGAAAGCCAAGTAGGTTAGACTCCAGAGGGCGACAAGATGGTGAGATCCAAGGACATGACGGTCGGGAGCAAGGAGACGTGGGAATCTAATCGGCGAGCGCCGCCGCTTTATCTGGCGCTGGTGCTCCTTGGGCACAATACGCTTCCCCTGGTCACTCGTCTAGAAGTCTGCGTCTCCTACACGCCTATGGAACGGATGGGAAGTTGCTCAGACTATGGCTACGTGGAGCCTCCGACTTGAACACCTGCTTCGTCTCGGATACGGCTCGATCGGACGATTTGCTGGCCGACGACTTGAACGAGAGGATCTCCTGGTTCTCCTGGGGTTGGTCGGGGAATTATCAACAGCTGGTAGCCAAAGGAGAGTGGGAAAGGTGTGTCAAGCTGATGAAATCGACAGAGAAATCCCCAGACTCACCATGCGCGGCACCAGCGGTCTCCTTCTGGGCCAATTCAAACATCTTGACGACGCTTGGGTTTTGTTAACCGGCACGAAGCCTCTGGAGAAAATATTCGCATTGAACGACTGTCGCCAGATCATCGATCACCGGCGCCATAGTCTGGTTGGCGTACGAAGTCCGTTCTCAGGCGAGCCAGCATCTCGTAGTCCCCTGTACCGCCTCTAGGCGTATGATAACACGCCTTTATCGACGCTCTCTCTGCAAATGCGCCTCAAAAAATATCAAAAACGAAGGGATCGTACTTGACTTACTTAGACGTGACTGTCTATGCGGTCGAAGGCAAGACGACGAGACTGGTGACGAGCGCAACGTTTCCTCCTAATCCTTCCTACGGTGCGAGAACTGCATTTCTGACCTAGGCTGTAGTCCGAAGTGGCGCTTGGTGGAATAGGAGGCGCAAGCATAAGGATCATGATATGGGATGTTCCGGTGCAATGCGCTCGCGAGTGCAAAGGGACGTACCGTGGCATCACCTGGGACGCCGAAGGCGTGTCAACTGCGCTCGAGTACGCTGCAGGACATAGTACAGCATAGTATAGATGGGACGGGAGCGCGATTGCCCGCTCGCTAGCAGGATCCTGAGTCGTTTAGTATAGTGAGTGCTCTTACCTGCTGCAGTCCATGTGCGTTGACACAGTTCAGATCTACAAAAATATCAGCCGTATATGCCGCACGATAGGACAAGAGTCGAGAGTCTTACCGGGAACTCTAGGCATCCTGCTCGCTACGCGTCGTCGAAGCAGAACGCAGGAAAGAACAATACTATCATCGCCTAATCCGATCAGCATCTTCCCCACCATCCGAATTCTGCCGTACGGACCCTCGGATCCCCTCCCCCTTGGCCAGGAGCTCTTTGGCGACCTCTCTACGCTTGCTTGGACCCGCCGGAATTCTTTGCGCGCGAACGGACCATCCGGGAGTGCGGCGGCTTCGGAAAGACCGGCGCGATAAGCCATCCATCATATCAGATTAAGAGAGTCCCATTGTCCTGCATAATGGGAACGGTAACGTGCCATGATGACTCAGCGTGCAGGCGACTCGTCTTTGGCCTTGTTCTTCCGTATTCCATCAATTGTTACTTCGTCCCTTGTCTCCTGCGCTCACCGGCGCGAAACTCCCTCGAGCCCACGACGTGCCTGTGCATCCCTCAGACTCGAGCCTCCCACTGTTACCATGTCCCACATTACCAAGTGCCGCCTGGAGGTGGAGGTAGCCGAGGAGCGTAAAAATTCCATAGTCTATAAGCTCAAAAAGGTATGCAAGCATCTTACCACCGTTTCTCGCCCCCGTTCAATGTTGATTCTCTCGCAGGTCTTGGACGGACTCAGACGGGGCCGCCCGACGCTGGTCTCAGGGCCCGCGTATGACATGGTCTTGCCGGGACCGCCGATCAGGATTGAGCCCTCCGCGACCAACCTGCCCACGAACAACCAGCCCGCGACCATGCAAGCCGCGACCAACCAACCCACGGTCAACCAGCCCGCCCCCTCTGTGCTGCCGGTCCAGCCCGTGACCATCGCGCCCATCCAGGATCAATCCTCCACGACGAACCAGGAGCTCGGCTTCTCGCAAGTGAGTCTAACGCGCTCAGCGGCGCTGCCAAACGGGCTGATTTCCTCCCCTCGCCACAGATGTTCTCGCGAGATGTCGCAGACGCGGATACGATGACCAGTTCTCGCCGTGCCGCCTTCCTTCCGGGCGACCTCAACACCGAGGTGCCCTCTGCGGAGCGCGAGGCTGCACTCATTGAGGCAGCTGTGCATGTCGAGCCCCGTTTCCCGGGCATCGCGCGGGGGTTGGCGGATCTGGAAGCCGCAGAGGTACGTGTCATCCTTGTTATCTATATGCTAGCGCTGACCACGCTCCCTCAGGAGGAGGACATGCAGACCCCGCCCCTGCGCCCTCGCGGCCCGCGCCCCATGCCTGGCAGGCGTGTCTTGTAGATGGGTCAACGTACTTCAGGGTGAGGGGAAGTCAGTGCCGCAGGTGACACCTCCATCGAGGCTCGATGATATGCTCGTCGACGGCGAGCAGATGTCGATCGTATATTGCGATGTCCGGTCACCTGCTGTACTTACTTATTCCTCACTTTATTGCTCTCTGTGTTGTGGGCCATGCGCCGTCGGATATGTCATGTACAAGTAGCTTTGCAACAGAAGAATCGGTTATCAATGTTCTTATGGAAATACTGCTCTCCCTCCGGCACGCCTCCGGTGGTTTCAGTCAAATAGTGAGGCGAGCTGTCTAGCCAAGCCCTGGCTAATATCGACCTGTATGCAATGAACATTCCTGATTTGTGATATCAGCGATGCGGACGAGCGAAGGCAAGTGGCGGAGGGTACAAAGAGGAGATGTAGAGCCCAAGGCTCCAGTCGTAGGAGGAACGTGTCGCACGAGCCGCCCCGCTCATCGCACATATGTTTCGATAATACAGACATTGCCATCAAAGAGAGAGGCGGAGAAATCCAAACACACACTGACCTGATTACTGAGCCGCGACGCTTCCATATCTTGTAAACCCGCTGATAGAGTTCAGTCCTCTGAAGCACCTGTTCAATACAAAAAACCCCGGGGAAGACGAAATGGACGTACTCGGGAGGATAGTCAATTGTTCGTCATAGCGCATGTGCGTGTATTTGAGGGCGCGCCTGATTTTATCAGTGCTATGCTTGACGACGCCGATAACAGCACCTCTATCATTCATGACCCGCACGCAAACTTCAATATGCCCGTACTCCCTATCCTCGGCGGCGAGGAGAGTGTCAAATTGCCGGAGAAGTCTGCTGAGATACTGCCCTTCGTGCTTGACATAGACCGCACGCAAGATATTGAAAGTCAGTGCCAACCGCCTCAGCCCGCGCACCGGTCTCAGCACCTCGAACACCCAGTAATACGAGTTCTGCTCGTGCCAAGGGTGTAGGTTGATCCCCTCAATGGTCAAGTTATTCAGTTTGGGCATGCCAGCGAGCGTCGGGAGGGTTTGTATGTTGCTCAACCCCGTCGGGCAGGCTAGTGTCAGCTGCTCCAAGCTGCCCTGGAGACGCTCTACCAGGCAGTATATCGCCCTGGGAGGTAGAAGCCCCGTGTGGACGAAACTGACGTCCAAGCTGGTGAGGTAGCTGAAGGTGGACGTGAAGGAGCGGAGGAGGCGGTCGAGGCCGGCGATGCTGATGGGGCCGTGACCAGAGAGGGTGAGGTGGCGAGAGGCGGATGGGGCAGACGAGAGCGAGTCTTCAGAAGCCGCAGCGGCGGATGGTGCGGCAATTGGGGATATGGAGGCTGATGAGGGCGGGTGCACGGATGTCGTCGGTGGCAGCGCGGTGCACGAGCCGAACTGGGGATAATCCCAGAGCACATCGTGGCACATAAGGCGGCGAAGACGAGGAAGAGAGTCGAATACATTGAGCGGGACTGTGACGTCGACCAAAACGAGCTCTTCCAGCGCCGGCATCGCGAGTATCTTGCCCATCTCTACGTCTGTGACGACACGTCGTGTGCACCTCGCCAGGTCTAGCCGCGTGAGATTACGTAGCCTGGGCAGGATGGCCGGCAGTGCGGTAGGTATAGCACAGAAGGGTTCCTCAACGACGGTAAGAGTGTAGATATGGGATGCAAGATCGGGCGCTTTGCGAAGGACGGACGATAGGCGGTGCGACGAGGTAGACGGGCGCGTGCAAGCGGAGGTTTGTTGGCACTGGTTGAGGCGAAGCTTGATCTCGCGAAATATCACTTGCTGGCTTTTCTGGCGCAGGCTGCGGTGGGCAAGAGCACATGCCGTCAAAGTATTCATGTCGCCTGTGTCAATCACGTAGTCGAGGACAAGATCGAAGAGCTCTTGCGGAAAGACCAGTGGGAAGTATTGTGCCTTCGGCATGTTTGCGACCTGCAGGACGATCACTGCGGGTAGGAATGTGAGTGGACCAGGAAGGCGAGATGAGCACCTTGCGGCGAGCTGTGATTGAGTGGCAAAGGTGGGAGGACACTGTGAAAGGTAAGAGAACGCGCGCAGGCCTTTTATAATAACCCGGAATTTGCCGATCACCATTGTTGCCCGACATGAACGGTCCATATTGGCGGCGCTGGTCAAAAAAGCCGCTGGTCTATGGAGCACAATAAAACAGTAAGCATTGTAGCGCTGGGAATGACTGGAATGGAGGACCAAGCGGGGAATCTCCTACCGTTGCGATTTATCATCTGTAGCGCGATGATTATTGCGGTCAAATTGCGGTGAACTGCCAAATATCGGGAAGAGAATTCTGCACTGCATAGACCGTGAGGCATACTGGCAGCATGCAAATGATTCCACGATCGTGGGAGTCTGAGAAGAAGATGCGTCGCGCGACGCGCGTATGAAGTCACATGACGGTGCGACTCGTTTACTTAAAGTTTATTTAAAGTTAAACTGAGGCGTGACTGCTATCGCGTGTGCCGATCATGTCCTCACCTTAGCTCTTTCCCTCATCGTCATCACGTCGGAGCCACAGAGACCAAGTACAACACTTGATCCTTACTCAACTCTCCCTTGCTCGACGCTCGGTCCCACAGCGAGATCGCCCGAGTTTGACGGCGATATCGACGCCGAGCGCTGTCACTGAGGAACTACAACGTACCAGCGGCAGTCAGGCCACGCCTAGTGTTCGCGCTCTGTACGTCTCCCTGCCTCAAATCAACGGTATGTGACCTGGAGAAGAAGGGCACCTATCTTACGATCACTTTACAGATCTTCGTGCTCGCAAGAATGTCCTCCACAAGCCGAATTATTCTTACTCAGCTGCCCCAGGAGCTCATTGATCATATCGTCCTGCGCGTGGATGGTTCCAGATACTTGAAACAATGCGCTCTCGCCCATAGGTCCATGTTGCATATGAGCCAACGACGTATCTTCGAATCTCTCGCTATCATCATCACCCATGCGAAGGACCGGATCGAGCCTTCCCAGCGCTTACTCGGCGTCTTCATTGCATCCCCCCATCTTGCACGTTACGTCCGCATGTTCAATATCCTTGCCTACGATATAATTGCGCAGGGCGAAGCGGCGGACCAGGACAGTGCGGGAGAGGTCGCGCTGCATGTCATCCTGCCCATGCTATCCAATCTGGAGATACTACACTTGGCTTTTCCGAAAAGAAGGATCAGCAACAACCTCGTTCACGCTCTTGCACTACCATCGCTGGTGGCGCTGACCATAGAAGCCGACGAGGTCCACCGCTCCATCCTAGACGCCCTGCCCTGTCTTCAGCAGCTCCATTGTATCAATGTACTGTGGATCTCTGGCACGGAGACAGTTCCTCTCGAGCCCGCATTACTCCCCATCATTCTTAAGCTCCAGCTCACGTACTACCATCTCCCTTCACGAATTGAGGCTCTAACCGACCTCTTCACGTCCCATGGATACGTTGACAAACTCATTTCTCTGGACGTTACCTGGTTCACGATATCCTACGCGAGACTCGACAAGCTTCTTCTTCACTGCCAGAAGACGATACAGCAACTGGCGTTGAGATGTCCGAGATCACTCGGTGTGCACTGTTTCCTTTGCATGAGTGGCCTTCAAAATGCTAACTGAGATTCATATAGGCAATGGACAGCCGATGCCCGACATCACCGTCCTTCATGACTTGCAGGAGTTGGGTATCATGTTCCTGGGTAACTTGGAGATGCATCTGCGAGAGCAGCAGTGGCTGTGGTTGTTCGAAACGCTCGAGTTTGTGCGCCCCCTCCGCAAACTCGCGCTGCACTTCAGCGAACAGAAGCCGGCCTTGATCGTGCGCGATCCGGCAAAATGGAGGCAGTTGGACGATCTGCTTGCATCGCCCCGAAGGAAATTTGCGACCGTGGAATTCTCCTGCGTAGAACGTGCGCAGAAACTTCTTCAACAAAATCTTCCCCGTACAACAGCCAATCTGGGCAGCAATCTGCGCATTCGGACGGGAGGACTCTGTGAGTGCCATCGAGGTCTCGCATTCAGTACAGA
This sequence comes from Schizophyllum amplum, assembly GCA_007026445.1. NCBI lineage: Eukaryota > Fungi > Basidiomycota > Agaricomycetes > Agaricales > Schizophyllaceae > Schizophyllum > Schizophyllum amplum. The sequence continues at coordinate 36,038 of VDMD01000050.1, forward strand.
CATTGATTGCGCCTCAGCGCCAAACTTCTTTCCATAAAGCGCAGACACTGCTACCTGATTTTGGGGACTCGGCAAAGCAGGCTACTTGTACAGTATGTACGGACTGGGCTGTTCTTGTAGGCGTCAGCGCATGAACTACCTGCCGTTTTCGCTAGTGCGTGTACTTTGTGCCAACAAGTATTCAGATCATCTCGTCAAACTTTCTGCACCGGTAAATCTACGGACGTCGGCATCGATAACAAGCAAAACACAACAGCTAGGAACATCGTAGATTCGTAGTACTGCAGATATAAATCATGTATGTAGGTCTCCGGCATTAGATCGTATAAAATATCGAGCACATCGCAAGAGCAGACAAGGCCTATATATACGTCGATTTATCGTCCGCTTTCGAGGGCAGTATATGCAGTGTTATAACGGGTCCTGAGCGCTAGACACTCGACGCAGAGGTTGAAGAGGCCTAGGGCCGCGAGGTGATGCATCAAGATGTGGTGGGCGCGAGGGCTGCAAGCGCGATGGCGAAGGCGTCACCAAGCGCGCGGGTGGTGAAGGCGTCCTAGGCTGAGGAGTTCTAGCCTCCCGGCGAGCCGGCGACATTGAACTCATACGAGGCGGCGACGCCGATCCCACGCGAGACCGTGACGGCGACGCAGGCGCCTGCCAGCGCGTGGGGGAGCCCGATCCTTGCCGTGACGGCGCGTAATGCCCCGTACGAGTCGGCGGCAGCGTGAAGGGCTCTATATGCGCCGACTTTGGGCTCGTCGACCGGCCGAGCGAGAGGTGCATATCGAAAGTGGGTAGGCGGCCACGCGTTTCTTCCCTCTCCTTGCTCTTGCCAATGGACCCGCGCGACAACTTCTTGTCGGGGGACCGCGTCGGCGACGTCGGCTCCTTGAGCTCCTTCCCTGTGGCGCCACGCCCAAGAGTCGCCCCGAAGGTGTCCAAGATCGAGGCGCGCCAGCCCCGCGGCTTGTCATCTGCACCCAAGTGCGACTCCGAGCTGGAGTATTCCGAGAAAGCCGACTTCGGCCAAATAGCTGGCGAGGACGGCGTGGACGAGGGGGCCGGCGCCAGCAATGATGGCGTAGGTAGCACTGGCGGCGGTGAAGATGGTGGTGGGGGCAGCGCGGACGGTAGAAGCGCAGGCGACCGCGAAGTAGATGGCTCAGGCAACGACGTAGATCTCTCGATGGTAGGTCCAAATGGGAATCGAACCGGACTCATGGGACTGAGGGGACTGAGCGCCGGTGCTTCATTGGCCTGTCGCTGGATACCATCCTCATACCGTTGATCAGCATCCTTGTGCAGCATGCCGTCTTCCTCGTGCCGCTTATCATCCTGCTCGCGCCACAAATCAGAGGTCGTGAGCCGGAGGACCGGCGGAGACGGACTGCGCCTCAGCGGAGAGAGCGTACGCTGCTCGCGTCGAGGCGGACGATCGTTCTCGAGTGGCAGGTCGCTCGGAGACAGGAGAGGCGAAGGATCCTGCGGGCCCAGCAGCGGCGTATGTTGCTTCAGCCCGAACGGCAGCGAGACCTCGCGCACATGCGAGCGTGAGCGGCGCTCCTTCGACTCCATGCGCCTTTCCCCTAGCTCCACGCGGCGTTCTCCCGACTCCCTGCGGCGTTGGCGTTCTCCTGACTCCCTGCGGTGCTCTGCCGACTTCCTGCCTGGCTCCCCGAGCAGCGCTGACGACTCCGTAGCACGTTCCACCGACGCATCGGCCTGAGTACGCAGGCTGATTTGAGTACGGAGGTTCAGCCCGGACGACGACCGCCCTCGCTGCTTCTCAATCGAAGACCGCCGATTCGGGCGTAAACGAGGTAACGACCCGCTCGTCGCACTGGATGGTGACATCGCTCTGTCGTTCGCGGACGCCGCTCCCTGGCCCGCAGGGCCCGCCTCCCCGCTCGCGGATGTCGCTCCCCCACTCGCCGATCCAACCCCCAGCAGCCGTTCTCCACTTGGCGACGCCGCCCCACCCCAAGTGCCCCGACTGCTCCCACTGCCCATCTCATACCCCTCATACCCCGGCGGCAGCTCCACCACATGCGTGTCGTCGCCGTGATACACGGTGACCGGCGCACCGCCGGGGCCGTGCACGACGTATACGCTCTTGCGCTGCGCGTCGGGTGGAAGTGATCCCGTCTTATGGGCAGGAAAGGATGCGACGAGGCCGTCGGCAAAGGAGATGGGACGTCCTCCGTACGACGTTTGCCCTCCGTACGACGTCGACCGGCCCCCCAGCGACGCATCCGGGTCCGCAAACGGCACGACGCGGTAGTCGGTCGGTGAGTTCTCGCCGTTGCCAAGGTTGCCTCGTCCGCTGCCTGCGTGTCCAGTCAGCAAGAGTCCGGTCAGCAAATGTCCAGTCAGCCAAAGTCCAGTCAGCAAATGTCCAGTCAGCAAAAGGCCGTCTCCTCCAGCGCAGACTAGGTCTCCTCATCCACCGCCTCGTCCTCCAGCACATTTTCCTTTGCAGACAACACCACTTCGGCCACTATCTCCGCCGCATCGCCAACCCCCTCGTCCCTTGCAGATGCCACTCCCTGAGACGCCACCCCATCGACCACCTCGTCTGCTACGAAGCCCACTCCCTCCACCGCCTCTCTCACTCCCTCCACCGCCTCTCTCACTCCCTCCACCGCCTTGTCCACTCCCTCACCCACTACCTCGTCCACCCCCTTGTCCACTACGAAGCCCACTACACGGCCGCACACAGACATATTTTTCGAAAACGCACCTGTATACCTCTTCCCAAACGCGAACCACGCAGCGAGCGCGCCTACGATGAGACCCGCAGCGAGACCGCCGACGCCGCTGCCGGCCGCCGCGCCGGGAGAGATACCCGTGGGGCGGGAGCTGGAGGCGCGGGGGTTAGATGGGATGGATGAAGAGGCGGAGTGTAGGAGAAGGCGGCGAAGGAGGTAGGAGCGAGAAAGAGGAAGGCAAGTGGGGTGGGGGCGAGCAAGGAAATATGAAGGTGTAGGGAGAGGTGTATGCCACGATTCACAGCCCGACCTCCAACCCGCAAGCTCGACCTCCCACTACAAGCCCAACCTCGAGCCACAAGCCCAACCTCCAATCACAAGCCCAACCTCAAAGCCATGAACCCAACCTCAAGCCAGGAAGCCAACCTCAAACATAAACCCAACACTCACCTCCTCCCCGACAAACACAACTTGTCCGCGCCCTCGCTGACCGTAATCGGCCCCGGAAACGCCCACTGCGCGCCCTCGCTGTCCGTGACCGCCGCCCAGAACACGTTGGACTCGGATAGCGTGACGGTCCACTTGAGCGTGTCGCCGTCGTCGATGGTAATGTTGTAGGGCGGGTGCGACGGAGGGAGGATCTGGGTGTTGAGGTCACTTGACGGAGTGCGGTGGTAAAGAAGACGCGCTTACAGTCAAGTTATACGGCGCGGTCCCATTTCGCGGGGTGAATATCACGTCCGTGCACTGCGAGTGGGTGGTCGGTCAGTCTGACGACAGAGGTCCCGCACGAAGATCCGCGCACCTCAGCAGGTCCATCACCATCTGAGGACAACGTGCCGTCGTCAGAGGTGGCCTCGACACTCAGGATGGCGGGTGGGTCGGGCAGAGTGGAGTTGTCGCACGAATTTGTGGGCGCTGCGACGGAATATATACGCTGGCAGCCGCCGGTGTTACCTGCAGAGTCGAACTGGGAGGCCTCAGGTTTGAATGATGATGGGGAGAGCGCGGGCACTAACCATGCAGAGTTGGAACTGTGGGAAGGATGGTGATCAGCGGCATACTCAAGCTGAAGAAGTTGAGCGAGAGGCGCACCTGACTTTGTGGCGGGAAGGTCACCAGCCAGTCCTGGGGCGCAGAGTCAGATATGCGTGGAGGTAAAGACGGAGAGAACGCACCAGATTATCCCCATCTCCTGCTGGAAGAGTGATAGGGTAGTAGTAGGCTCTTCAAGTCCGAGTTCCTAAGTTTTGGACAACGAGATAGCCAGGGGACGTACGATGAGAAGACGGTAAACGTGTATGGTGGGGAGGGCGTTGGACTTTGACGAATATCAATGAGGGATTGGACGGTATTGGCAGGAAACACACCCCGAGGCGCCCTCGCTTGACCATCGTATGCTGAGCGTGTCACATTGTCCTGATGTCGCGTTATATCGGCACTGTACAGGCTCGTGCAGGAACCACTCACGGGCTACAGGAAAGAGGAGGGGAGAAGACGCGTCGTCCGGGTCGTAAAAGTCAAAGAACCAGGACTGATCGATACGTGAGTATATGCGTCGCGCTTGGTGTGCATGATCGCGCACCTGGGGTAACGGGTCGACAAGCGCCGCGCTCGCAGTCACGACCAGCATTCCAGAGATCCAAATGCACGAGAGCATGATACAGCGGCCTGAGATCATGGTGGTCGGGAGCGAGGCGAACGAGATATCCTCGCGCGCGCGCCCGGAGGCGATGTTGTGATTCCGATCTCACGGCGTTCGTTTCACCGTCAAACTCGGGCGGTCCGTATTCCGTCGCGAAACCAAGCAAGAGGGCGCCAGGTCAGGCCTCAGGGTCGGGGCTGTGGTCCCTGTGGTCCCGACGTGAGGGTAAGAGCCAAGGAGAGGACATGATCGGCACACGCGATCCATGCATCACAAGCGCGCGTTACACCGGCGTGACATCATGTGACTCATGATATCAGGATGCGTGTCGCATCCTCTCCTGAACCATGACATTGAAGCGATATCTTTGGCATTCTGCCCTAATTCTGCCTACGTACTCGCGCAAGCTCCACGCTCTATGAATTGAAGAGAGTCGTTTTCCGAGTCTCTTTCTCATGACTGGAAGATACATAAGTAGCTGCCATTATCCCCACACACAACTCAGACGACCGTTGCAGCGGTAGGAGCTTCCCCGCCTAGCCCTACATTCCAGTCATTCCCTAGGCCGCATCATAGGATCATTGTGCTCCAAGACTATAGGCTTGTGGTCTTTCTTTTGACCAGCGCCGCCAATATGGACGTTCTGTGACAATAGCGATCGGCACATTCCGAGCCACTATAAAAGGCCTGCGCGCGTTCTCGCACCTTTGTCGCACTGTCCGCACACCTCTACCACCTGACCACAGCTGATTGCCAGGTGCGCAAGTCATGCACCAATTCTCTCACATGCACTGACCGAATTGCAGACCACGCGAACATGCCGAAGGCACAGTACTTGCCATTGATATTTCCGCAAGAGCTCTTGGACATCGTCCTAGACTACGTAATTGACGCGGGCGACATCCAGTCCCTGGCTACATGCGCTCTCGCCCACCGCTGCCTGCGCCACAAAAGCCAGCAGGCGATCTTCCAGCACATCAAGCTCCGCCTTGACCAGCCTCAACAAACATTCGCTGGGGCGCGCCCGTCCACATCCTCTCAGCGCCTATCCTCCGTCATAAACAGCGCTCCGCATCTCGCATCCCCTATCAGCACCCTCGAAGTCATCGAGGAACCCTCCTGTACGATCCCTACCGCCCTGCCGGCTCTATTAACGAGGCTGAGCCACCTCACGCGCCTGGATCTGGCGAAGTGCACACGGCGTGTTGTTACGGACATGGACATGGACAAGATACTAGGAATGGCAACGCTGGAGGAGCTAGCTTTGACCGAGGTCACTGTTCCGCTCGACGTATATGGCATTCTGCCCCGTCTTCGCCGTCTTGTGTGCCACGATATTCTCTGGACCCACCCTCGGGCTGGCTCAGCGGGATTGCCCTCGATGATTTTATCTCCATCGACCTCTACCAACCCTCTTTCGACCGCCTCTCCACCCACAAATACCGCACTGTCCTCGACCGCACCTCCCTCAACATCATCCGAATATGCGACCTCGCAGCCCTCATCCGTTTCTCGTCACCTCACCATTTCTGGCAATAGTCCTCTCAAAATCGCCCACCTCGTTCTCCTCCTCCGCTCGTTCCCCGGCTCCCTCGGCTCCGTCACCAGCTTAAACGTCAGCGGTGTGCAGACGAAGCACTTGTGGGCAATAAGTTGTCTGATTGATCAGCTGAATGAGGGTATAGAGCAGCTAGAGCTGGCGTGCCCGAGGGCCGAGGACAACATTGTAACCGTTCCGCCGCTCAGTGCTATGCCCAAACTGCGGGACCTGATGATCACGAGCGTCAGTCTCCACCCCGCGCACAAGCTAGCCTCGTATCGCTGGATGCACGCCCTATGGCTAATGATGTGCGACTACGAGCTGAGGCAGCTGTCGGTGACGTTCGATATCACGCTTGAGGACAGGCACGACGAGGTTCATTTTCGCCAACTCTTCCATAATTTCGACGGAATCCTCTGCTCCATGTATACCCAGCGAATGAACGTCCGTGTGCGAGTTATGAATGACAAGGGCGTTGTCGTTGGTGTCGTCGATAACCGCGATGATAAACTAACGCGGGCTTTTAAATACACGCACTCCGATTGGTACGAACAGATGCATTTCATCACATGTACGTTCTTCCTTAACAGAGAGCAAAACATGCATTGACACCACCTCTCTAGCGCTGTAAGCTTTTCAGACGGATGCGGAGAGGGATTCCATCGCGGCTTGGATTTAGGTGAGTATATGACGAGTTGTCGACCTATCCCTTCTACGTGATAACAGTGACGAGCGTGGCTACATCGTCTGTAGCGCGGGCGCGTTACTACCTTAGTCTACGCGGCGCAACCCTTCTATGACTTGAGTCCTTGATCCCATACCGTCTCTAGTATAATCCCTTCATTCCGGCCCCTCCCTTTCCTGTATTGTGTTGCTGGTCGTTGTATCGGATGTATGAGAATGAGTCTTTGCAGAGACAGCGGACATGACGCATGAGCGTCCGCGACGTCGTGATGGGTATCTGTACCGGCCAGCAGCCGCTGGACGGGACTTCGCCGATACAGTATTCGCGCGCGAGAAGTAGAAACATATCTGCATAAGAGAATCAGTACTTTTGCGCAGCCGCCGACGAAATGGGCCGATGACGATCGCACACACTGAGTGTCCAGTCACCGTTCTCCGATGCGTAATCACAAGCCTACGTACCGGCCAAGTCCTTCAACTCAAGTCTCCATCCTAACGGTATACCGGGAAGAAGTTTATTGCTGAGCGGTATGGTCAGCGCGCGTTACTCGCGTCTGCAATGGCAAGAGATCACGTACGTTCTTTTCTGACGCAGAGGCGCAGGTTGCTCCCGAGGCTCTCTCGTGCGCGAGGGAGGGCTCGCTCGATCACGGGCTCTTCGAAGTCATCGTTATAGAAGTCCACCTGCGCGAACTTCTTGTGAGACGAGCCAAGTAGATCGTCCAATATCTTCCACTCCTTCGCGTCGCGCGTGAGCGTGTCCGACGTCGGGTCGAAGCATAGTTGAAGCGCGAGCCGGCGGAGAGGGTGCACGGACTTGAGCCATTGGAATACAAAGGACCATTGTGCGTCATAAATGTGCGTGTGATTGGGGTCCATAAATACGATGTTCAGCTCGCGCAGGGCGGGAAGGATGGACAGATCAGCGTTCAGCGGGTCCAAATCTGGTACTTCGCAGTCAGCCGTCTTCACTGGTTGTGTGAATGAAGCAAAGAAGGACGCACAGTTGACGAGCCCGTAGAAATGGAGATATTGCAACGTGTCCTTGCAATGCCGTAGCAAAGCATTAAGCAACGCATATGGTATGTTCAGCTCGACGACATCTAGGTGGACAAGGTGCGCGAGATGACAGGATGCCTCCGACGCGAAGAACTTGACCATACCCTCACAAGTGTCGAGGTGTACTCCACATAACTCGAGTCTCTGTAGACCAGTCATGAGCCGAGTCGGGGCTCGCGAGGTGAATGAATCGCTAGCGACCCATGCCACGTTCGAGCAGCGAAGCTCACGGAGGGATGGGAGAACGTTAAGAACGTGAGGGGATATTTTTGCTCCATATATCGAAAGCCTTTGAAGCGACGGTAGCGTGAGGCTGTCGACGAAGGCGTCGGGAATCCGGGAGCCTCCCGCGCATACGAGTGTTAGCGTCACCAGGTTGCATAGCATGGGCATGATCTTCGATAGGACAGACTCTCCTGCGAAGCCGTAGCACAATGGTCTTCTGCTGGCAGGACGTCGGTGCGAGTGCTCCACGATATTGAGGCCACGTATATATGCCGCGAGATGCGTCGAGCGCTGTAGGACTTCGAACAACCGCTGCGCAACGGTGGACCCCCCGGCCCTACTATCCAGAGGCGAGGGCCACAGAGGCAATTCGAGAACGATCTCAGCGAAGAGGTGCCGCTGACTTTCCTGCAACATGCACCGATGGGAAAGCGCACATTGCCTGAGAGATGGGTGATCCTTCGAGGCCGCTACGCAGCCAATTACGGCGTGAATAAGCTCCTGAGGGAGCGTAGGTGCTTCAGCGCTTGCGGAAAACATTGTAGAGTCAGCGAAAGACCTGCACGAGGGTGTGAATTTGCAGAACAAAGAGGTCGTGTAGCCTTAGGTGAGCAGTGATCAGTGATCAGTGATCGCCAAGCCCAGACCAGGCACATGATGCAACGAGCGCTCGTGACTTTCACGTGAGTCAAGCTGTTCAACTTCTCTTCGTGCGCTCAAACTCTCGATGAGCGCGATCTCTCGTACTTACTTGAAGTTCAACCCGACACTGTGCATGCCATGGAACCGCGCTGAGACCATTTGTGAGGTATGTTTTCGGATAGTATGAACAGCATCATACAAGCAAGCTATAGTACATTATGCTTTAAATACACAATCATAAGCGATCTCAAAACCAACCAAGACAATGCCCGAAGGCCCACAGACTGAACGAGCGACTGTACGATTCAGAACCTGCAGAGCGTGCGTGCAGTTGGAGTACCACGCCTGCGTCGTAAGCGAGTCTCCTACTTTTCCTACTTGTCGTTGGAGAGCCACTCGTAGTCTTCGAGGTCCACCTGGTGTTTCTCGAGGTCCATCGCGGCGTCAAGGTCCGCATCGTCGGACGCAAGGCTCGTCTCGTAGCCAAGCTCCGCCTCGGAGTCAAGGTTCGCCTTGGCCTGAGAGGCCGCCTCCTTAGCCGCCTCCTGCTCAGCAGCAAGCCACGCCCGAGCCATCTTGTCGAGCACGCGTACGCGCAGAGGGGGTCTTGATCCTTCCCCTTCTTGTTGTACGCCATCTGCGACTCCGTCATGATGTATCCCCGGTCGCGCATGTAGGCGTCGTCCTGGGAGAGGCGGTCCTGATCGGTCGCCGTATGTCAGAGAACGATGGCAGCGCGAACGAGGGTAGGGACTCACGAGACGATCGATATTCTCGCGGTAAAGCTGGCTGTACACGAAGTTGCGGCGGTAGACGTGCAGGAGGGTGTCGGCGTGCTTCGTTATGTCGACCTTGCCTGCCAGCTCGGCCTTTGTGAAGCGCTTCTCCTGTAGGGGAAGTCATGAGCGCGGGTAAGCGGAAAGACACGAGGAAATAAGTACACTTGAAGCGCCGAAGGTAGGTAGCTCAACTGTGGAGTTGTCGGCTGAGGCCTCGGTGCCCGCATTCCCGACCAGGAGGCTGTTGGCGCCCTCGGGCCACATTTCGACGGCCGCAGACTGAGGAGCGACGCGCTTGACCATGAAGCCATCCGACTGCTGCTCATCCGCCGTATTGGAGATGTCAGCGCCGAAGGACCGCGGGTCGACGATTGCAAGCGCCTCTGCAATTGCCGCCCCCAGGGCCTTGGCCTCACGCCGCTCGCGCAGCATCTGCAGAAACCATATCAGACCGCGGAAGACCACCGACTAACTGTGGCCACACACCTCTTGCATCTCAAACTCCTGCACCTGTTCCCGCGCGTAGCGCAGATCCTTGGCACTCGGCGCGTCCGCGACCTCGGGGTCGTTCTCCTTGAGCCACTCACGGGCCTTGAACAGGATGACGGTCAGTGGAGGCCCCGCGAAGCGGAAGCAAAAGACCTGCATACCTTGAGGTCCATCTGCGCCTCCCGCTCTTTCTTCGAGCCCTTCTTAGTACGCGCGGCACCCGAGCTCTCAACTCCAAGACCCGTCTCTTTGTTGCCAAGGCCCGCGCCTCCAGCTCCATAGCCTACACCCTCAACTCCAGCGCCCATACCTACAACAACCGAAGCCATGACAGACGGGCGAGAGACCGTGAGCTGAGGGAAGGGCAAGTGCAAGTCGAAGGGAGATGGAAGTGGGAGAGAAAGTCGGAGTGTGGAAAAAGGGCGAGTAAAAGCGGGGTTCACGGCAAGGAGGGGGAACTCCGACCGTGCCGGCGACGCCGGTCCGAGCAGCGGAAAGGTAGAACAATGGCACTCTCGCTGATGGCGCTGATGGCATGTTAGATAATCAGAGACACAATGTCAAACACGCACTTGAACGTGAACGTTGTAGTGAACGTGAGCGTGAGCAGGCAAAACACAAGAAAGGCAAGGGAAGGCAAGCCAAGGTAAGTAGGACACTGGTAGTGCGCGACGCTGATGTCCTGCAGCAGGCCGGTTCAGCGACGCTGGACCTGCAATGCTCCGGACGGGGCCATAGGACCTGTCTCGCTGGTTATGACCTCTTGACGTTGTGACCGCGCAAGTTATAGGACCTGAAGCAGGTCAGTCATTCATAAGCAAGTGAATTCATGTGCAGTTCAGCAGACTGGCAGGATTACATTGTCGAACGGCAGACTCGGACTGAAAGGCGAGAGCGCGACGGAGCGAGCTACGAGGATAACAGGACCCATCCTTGCCCCGCCGGTTATTCCTCACCGCAGGGCCTTCTGGTAAGTGAAGTTCCTCGCCGCATACGCATTCACCGTCATTTTGGGCATGGATAACGAATCAGCAATTCTTCGAGCGCTTCTCCTCGCACACCTCATAAACCCGCCGCTGACAGCCGTTCGACAGGGGATCCAGCGGCCTCAGGCCATATGGTCGAGTGTTCTGGTATCGCAATACGAGTCGTCCTCTGGCATAACAAGACGAGGGCTATATGAGGACCACGTACCAGATGCGAGAGCCCAAAGCGAGGGACGTCCTCGATATCTTCCTTCGGTCCTCTGAGCTCTCCGACTAGGGGCTCAGTCTCACAGGTCGAAAGCGACCTCTGATTCCATTTCTGTGAGTGGGCGCAGGATTCAGCGAAGCAGATGCTCACCGAAATTGTAGAACTCTGCTGAGGGTGGCGCGAGTGAGCGAGCCTTCCCGTTGCGCGCCCGACGCGACAAAGGACAATTGAATGTAGGTCCTGAGGTCATGCTGGAGTCTATGAGCTTTCTTCGCCGAGCGATTCCACAAATTGTGGCAGGCTGGTATAGCGTTGTGAGCACATCCCAAAGTCTACACCTCCAGACGTTCGACATACCTTAGCATCCGTCCTTCTTCCGGCAATCCCTCGTGATACATACGAGCCGCCCAGGAGCCGCCTGTGAATCTCCATTCAAGAGGCGACGTACACTGGCTGTTCATACATCGCGGGACCTCGTCGCGACTCGTCAAACGCAGTGAACATTATCGGCAGTCTTACTTCCTCAGACGTAGACAGTGTCCATAGACATATTCATTCGTTGCAGATGCTTCGGAGCATCTACCATGAATATAGAGCGCTTGCAGCTGTAGAACGAAGAGTCTGAGGGAGGAAGACAAGGCGCGTCCGGCCGCTTTGCCTTTGCGTCGCCCTTGTCCTTGGCTTTCATGCTCTTTCGGCTTCTTGAACCTGCTGCCGTCTCATGCATCTTCCTCTTGCGAGAGCGAAATGCATCTCATCGCGTTTAGAAATGGCCTGCGCAAGTTCTCGGTCTCTCAGTCCCAGGACGACGGCTTTTTGCCTACATCGCTCGCCCGGAAGTTCGACCTACACGCGTCCTGTCTGGAATCCTAGGTCCCATGGGGGTTTATCATGTTTAGGAGGGACTATGTGCGTGCTCTCCGCCTCCCTTCTATGTCATTGAAGCTGACGCACGCGAAAGGGCTACCGTAGATGTCGGGGATGTAGTACGCGGAATACGAAGGATGCGTCGCATCGCCTACGCCTTTCATAGACGTTCTTTACCTCAGTCAATACACATCGATACCTATCTGCGAACGCCCATATTCAGCGCCGAAGCTGCCAGTTCACGACGAAAGGCTCTACTCTTCCCCAGGCGCAGCTTCCCCAGAGATGATCGAGAGTCCACGCTTTGCTCGAGGTCTATCCCCTAACCCTGCATTGGACCTGTGCACCTGGTCAGGCTCATCTTTGCCTGTCCGAGGATGTAGGAAGTCTTGTACGTGCTCGAATGCTACATGCCCCTTCCCCGGCGACTCTGACAGGTCGTTCTCCGCTCCTGATCTCATCCTCATTCGTTCGCGTTTCCTTCATGCTTGCGGATTCATGTGAACCACATATCATGCACTCGACTGACAACGTGTGCTCCGCCGTCGATCCGTTGAAAACGCAGGATCGTTTGAACAATGGTGCTCTCGTCGCTTGAAAGGGCGATGGGCGCTGGCGCGAGAACTTGCTGCTTTCTTCATTCACCGCTTTGCTTCATCCTCCCTGAACCCATCTCGAGCGTCAACCCGTCCAGGCGCGCCACAGATAAGGCACTTCCACCTCGTGTACTTTAGACCCTCGCCTCAAGCCGGCGTCTGCCCAGCGCTCATGCATTCTCCTCCCTGCTCTCCACGTCATCCACATCTCTCCCATCATTTCCTGAATGCTTTGCAGGTCGAGCTGACATCACGCGTATAGGACCACCGGCAACAAACGGCATACGCCGCAACATGCGATCAACCAAGTTCGCTCATTGTCCTCCATAAATGGTCACGAAATGCATGCCGGTGGCCCAGCCGAAGGGTCACGGCTTCTTTGTTTCTCGATCACGTGTATCATGGTTGTTGGTCTCCGCTGGACTTGCTCTCGCTCCTTGTTCTTGACCGCGCACTTGGCCTTGACCCGCTGCCTCGACGGACTCTCTTTGGACCAACAGCTCTTCGACCAGCAGCTTTCTCGACGCGCAGGTCATTCACCCGCCAGCCCTTCCGACCCACCAGTCCTGTCGCAACCAGCCGACGGCTCTCTCAAGGGACACCCGCAACACGAACATGGCCTCACGCGAGTTGACTCCTACGTACGAAGCCCACCGCGTGTTCGAGGAGTCTCCCCTACGCCTCTGCACAGTGCGACGCGGCGACAGCTGGTTCACGCACGGGGAGGAGGTCCAGCCGGGGGAGGAGGTGCCGCTGCCGTTGGGACAGGAGGTGCGTACGCGTTGTCTTCTTGCCAGAGTCTTGTCATTGCCGGCTGCCCAGGCGTTGTCCTTGCCAATGCCACTGCATCCTACCATTTCTCCGTCGTGTGTCTCTCTTGCAGCTTCGGTTCTTTCTCTTGCAGCTTCGGTTGTATCTCTTTGCAGCTTTGGTTGTTTCTTTGCAGCTCCGTTTATTTCTCTCACCGCTCCAGTTGTTTGCCATGTTGTTTTCCTGCAGCTCCGTGTATCTCTTTTGCAGCTCACTCACGCATTCCACGTCCAGGCGGTTCCCCAGGTCGACGCTCCCCAAGACAACAAGAAGGCTACCAGCCAGCGAACGTTCGGCTCGGACATCTTGAATACGGTTAGAGCACTCTTCAGCGGCACCGTCAGCGCACAGTCCAAGGATACCATCGGCGCACAGTCCAATGGCACCATCGGCGCACAGTTCAACGGTATCATTGGCGCACAGTCCAAGGGCACTATCGGAGCACCCTCCACCGGCACGGTCATAGCAGCCTCCAGCGGCACGGCCCTAGCACCCTCCCTCGGCGCAGTTACATCACCCTCCCCAGCACGGTCACAGCACCCTCCACCGGCACGGTCACAGCACCATCTACCGACACGGTCACAGCAGATACCAGCGACACGGACGACCCCGACGCGCAGGCCGCGTCACTCCCTCCGTTGCTCGTGGAACCTCAAGACGGTAGATGGACCGAGCGTAGATACCTGTTCAAGCCGAGACAGTTTGGTGGATTCCCTGTTTTCGAGGACGTCTACGAGGTGCGTAGTGCGCTTTTGTTTTGCTGCTGTTCTTGTTATGTCGGGTATATGGTTCCGGTGTTTACCATCCTCGGCGTCCATCATCCCTACTGTTTGTCGTCACTGCTGCTCTTTATCCCTGCAGTCCAGTAGCCCAATCATCCAGATATCTCCGCCGCTCTTCATCCCTACGTTTCTCTATCCCATCATCAATCATACCGTTCATCACTTCGTCGTTCTTTGTCTTCCGCGTTCATGATCCCACTGTCCCCCGGCGCACCTAATCCTCGACGACAACGTCTGACCACAGTGCAGGATCATGCCCACCAATACTACAGATTCCGCAACGAACCGACGGTCTACGAGGCGCAAAAGCATACAGCAGAATATCTCCGAGCGCATCTCAACCGCGCGCGATACCAGTTTGTCGCCGCTCCCGACAATCGATCCCAGAAGTACTTCAAGCATAAGGTGAGTTTTGTTTGATGTTTAGCGTGGCTGCTCGACCGCCAGGACGACCTCACCGACTCGTGTCTCTTCCACACTGGCTGACAAAATCTCTGCAGCGCGGCGCTGTCCGTCACGACCAAGAGCTGATGGAGGAATGGGAGCTCAGCGGTGGGGCGGTCGACGAGGAGGACCGGTTGGCCAGTATGCACGACAAGTCGGAGAAGAACTGGGAGCCGGCCCTGTACACGCGAGTCCTCATCGAGACATTGCCGCCGCAGGGGGCATGGACGTGGGACGAGGTCCGTGCCTACGAGGAGGAGGTGGAGGCAGCGCGCATCTATGAGGAGGAGCTCCGCGTGTATGAGGAAGCGGTCCGCGTGCATAACGAACAGGTCCGGGTGTATGAGGAGAAGATGGAGAAGAAACGGGCGAGGGAGGAGAGAAGGGCTCGTCGGCGGGAGAAGCAGGCCCGTCGGCTGGAGGAAGAGGCTCGCTTGATGCAGAGCGATGCTCGCCGGGCTGAGGATCGGGCTCGTCGGCTGGAGGAAGAGCGGGAGGAGAGTGCTTGTCACCTGGAGCAGGGCGCCAGTCGGGCTGAGGTAGAGGCAGGAAAGGCCTTGTCGGACCCTCAAGAGAAGTGCACGTTTGCAGGAGGCCTGTTGACATCGTGCAGGACACTGCTCTCAGGATGGTGAAGTGCGTTCTACCCATTGGGTGGGCAAAGAACGTTTAACTCCTTCCATGTCGTCCTTACCGATCCGCGCCGCTAAGCCGTCCGCCTCATTTTCAAGCATGCATTATATATTATATTAGCATTGAGTAATAATGCAGTACCTATTGTTGTCCTTCGAGGGCCTAGAGCCTTACTTCAAGGTGGCATTTTCACGCCTTTGAAACTTTGCTTCCGCTTTCATCCCCATATGGAAGGCCTTGTTCCCTATGCGGTCGACGCAACAATCATGTCTCCGTCCCCTGCTTGTGCCTCATCTTGCCTCACACACTCAGTTCACGACATAAAGTTTTCACTACGGGGTTGTAACAATGTCTCCGACATTCAAAAGGCCTGCACGCCCTGATTAAGTCGCCAACAGAACCCACTGTCGCCGCCAAATCGTCCGCAAATAGCAGTGAGGCGAGCTGTTCCCGAAGGCCAGCAACATCAACCCCCACTTCTCGAAGTGCAACCGCCAAGTCATTGATGAAAACATCAAAACAGACTGGCGATGCGGTGCAGCCCTGTCTGCAACCGCGTAGGACTCAAGTATGCGCGATAAGCGGTCGCCAGCCCGAACGCGTATGCGTCCGTAGAGCTTCCGACGCATAAGCATAGAGGCCCGGGCACAATCCCGACGTCCAAGCAGTAGTTCCAGCAATGATCCAAGTGCATTATTAGTCCGATAGTAAATACGCGATAGCACCCACGACAGAAAAAGCGATAGCGCCTACAGCGAAGAAGCTAGCGCCCACAACGAAGAAGGTCCCCAAGAGTGCTGTGAACAGAGCCAGGTGCTCCTTCCGAGCAGCATCAATATAGCCTACACAAACGCCTCCACACCGACGTCTGCAGCGTCAGCTGCGCACCTACGCCATGACGCCCACGGCACCCGCGATAGCAGCAGCCGCGACCCAGAACATGGCCGTCCATGCGACACCCTCACCACCAACACGCGCACCCATCGCCGCGTTGCTGTTTGACGCCGCCGCCGCCGCCGCCGAGCCACTAGCCGAGCTAGAGCCCGTCGCCGAGCCCTGCGACCCCGACGCACTCCCGCTGCCACTGCCCGACGAGCCGCTCGCCAGCGCCGAGTACAGCTCCGCGCTCGTGAACGACTGGCAGTTGGACGAGGCGGGCACCTTGGGCTGGTACGGCATCGTCGTGATCGCGCCGAGCGACTCGGGGGGCTGGGTGTAGGTGGTGATCTGGCCGTCGTCGCCGGTGTAGACGCCGGGGAAGTCCTGGAGCTCGCCCTCGCAGGACTCGAAGACCTTGTCCTGGGCGTTGTTGGGCGCGTTGTAGGCGCAGCCGATACGGTCGTAGATGTGCTGGCAGTAGTCCGCGGCGTGCTCGTTAGATGGGTCGCAGACCTTGAAGCAGAAGGCGTTGCCGCCCATGAAGCTGTTTCATTGTAAGCAAGGGCGGTAGACAAGTATATATTCAACACGTACTTGTGCCACTCAATCATCTGAGTGTATTCGTCGCCGCTCGAGCTGAACGCCGTGGAGTAGACGAGGCCGCCCATGGGGTTACCGCGGAGGTCGGCACCGTGAGGGTCGAGCTCTCCACCGAAGTCGCCGTCGGCGATGTTGATCTTGGTCTGGTCGATGAACCCGATGACCTGCACGTATGCGGAGGTGCGCATGAACTGCACACCGGTGAGGGCACCGTCGGGGATAAGGCGCGTGCCGCGACCGGGCTTCGTGCACCACGCGACCTCCTCGCCCTCGGTGTCTGCGATCATCGAGTTGGGCTCGGATGGTGCCCAGAGGCAGAAGTCTGTATTGGTTGATGAGTGATGCGTCCGTGATCGCCAATTCAGCTACGCACCATCAAGGGAGTTGAGGAAGCTCGTCTGGCACAGGGCGTCCTGGCCCTCAGTCGTGGAGTTGCAGAGGTTGTAACCGAACTGCGTGCCGCGGATGAGGCCTACATCGGTGTCGACCTTGTAAGGCTACAGAAGGCGTCAGCACGTCATGCGGGATGCACCAATGGACACGCACAATCTCGTCCGGGTATTGAAAGTGCTTGCTAGCCAATGGAGTCTCCGGAAAGGTGCCGGTAGCGTCCTGTGCCCTCACAAGCCCTGCCAAGAGGACGGAGGAAAGGAGGATGGGCGCGACGGGAGACATTGCGTTTGAATGGTTGAAAGGTGGCTGAGAGTTCGCGCTGCGTCCGGAAAAACCAATGAGTGGAAGGTCGACTTCGAGTCAACAAAGGTGCGGACGATGGCGGGAGGAAGAAAGAGCAGCGGCCTGAAGATCGTGTCGCCAACGAAGTCACCGCCGGGCGGAGTTTAAATCTCATGGTTACGGGCGCACGTGGACGACGCAGGGGCGAGCTGCTTGCCTCCCACCACCGTCCTGTCAGTGGAAAGGAGGCTTCAATCGCGGCGAGACAGCTGGAGGAAGATTATAGAGACCTGTGGGTGGCTGTAAGTCCAAGTTCAACAATGGTGGAGTCCGCAGCAGCCACTGAAGATAATTATAGCAACAGGCAGTACCCTCTTCCCGACGAGGCGCCTGATCCCTCCTCATCGACATCTTCCGACGGCCTACACTCTCCTCTTCTCGTGTCGCATATACGCAATTTTTATCTCGAGCGAACTGAAGGATAGACACGAATTTTTGCTACATAGCAGAGCTCAGAGAAGTCATCACCCGAAAACTCCACTTTAAACACAGCATAGTTGAGCGATGCGGTAGATGCAGTGATTCCCTTCTTCAGCGATACCGAAATGCGACAGACGGTAAACACTAAGCTTGACGTTACCCGAGGTTGGTGACTCTACTGATGCAGTTTTTCGAGTGCAGGGCTGCTCAGGGGCTGCTTAGCCTACCTTTGTTCCCGCATACGAGGACAATGTTCTATCGTTCTCCTACCCCGTGCGCTTGCTTTATATGAGCTACAGAGAGGAAATAGAGTTCTGCCTTGCTGAGTGGAGACTGGTTGCGGTGGTTCAGGAATTTGCGCCGTCGCCTGCACGCTGCTTCTCCTGTGGACGACGTCATGCCCCTACGATCCCGTCCCCATTTCTCTCCTGAGAGCAAGCATATACATGAGGTTGAGGCGTAACGGGGCAGGAATGAGAGAAAGAACGATAATCGACGTGGTTGACAAGTTTGATGTTGTTTGGTCCCCCCAATCACGCGAGCGTTTATGGCCAGTGACATCATCTTTGACTCCATGGGGAACAAGGCACTCCGTATGGAGTTAGAGACGGAATCAAATCATCACTCGACACTGAGGACTCGAATCGAACGGTGGCAGATGGTCCCCGCGAACGTTCAGAACTTACAATAGATCAAAGAAGATGGTACAAGTACATGATAGGTCGACAACGCATCAGTAGTAGGACTCGGAAAGGCGTTGAACCAGAAGGCGTCCGCGCCCGCGCCGAGGGTCCTCCCCCTCACGTCCCCGCGAGCGACCATCCCGTTCGCGCTGAGCGTTCTCCCTGGACCTTCTACGCCGCCGACGCTCCAACTCCTCTTCGTCATCCTCCCGCATAGGCTGCTCGCTTCGAGGACGCCGCATCACATTCGGCCGTTGGGTGTCCACGCGAACCTCCTCCCGTGCGTGAGCCTCATTCTGTGCGCGAGCCTTCTCCTGCGCGCAGTCCGCCTCCTCACGTGCGCAATCCGCTTCCAGTCTAGGCACCTCCTCTTCCAGCCCTTGTACCTCGTTCTCCTTCAGACGAGCTTCTTCCTCCGTGCGCCGAGCGAGCCTCGCCACTTCGATCCGAAGCACCTGCTTGTACTTCCATATCTCCGCAGGAGGCATCGTCGCCATCATCGTGATTCGTTGGACCGCAGGCGCCTTCGTCTTGTCGCGCCTCCGTAGCGTTGCGCGACGCGTCTTCTCATCGATGGCCCCGCCGGTGAACGCCCACTCGAGGAGCAACGCTTGATCGTGATCGAGGCCTTGCTTCTGCAGACGCGTGGTCAGTCATTCTGCTATAGAGTAGGGGACGCAAGTGATCGGAAATGAAGGTGAGACGGGTATAGTGCTGAGCTTACTCACCTCGCGCTGGCGAGCCTCCCTGTACCTCTGCCTGTCCTCGTAGATGAACTTGGCCCTGGCGCGACGAGGGTGGATGCCGAGATATTCGTTGTCGCGTGTCACAGGTTCCTCGGACTCGCTCTGGAACCGGTCGATGTCCTATAGTGATGGTCGGCACTTCAGCTAGAGAAGATAAACGCGAAGCACGCACTTCTTCGGCGTCCTTGAAGGAAGGGAGACCAGAGGGTCTGGGGTTGAATAGGTACTTATGCTTGGCCCACAGGGTATTCTTGGGTTCCAACAGTGATGGTGGAAGCGCAAAGACCTGCGTGGCGGGCCTCGCATCGTCCATCGAGTTTGTGGCCATCGTGTTAGTGAGATCGGTGCTAAAAGCGCGCGCTAGAGGGTCAGTGCCGACTTGAGCTTCCTGTTGCACCGCCTGGGAAAGAGGCGTCAGGAGAAGCAAGTGGCAAAGACTCTGAGCACGTACCTCGCGGCTGAGTGGCACCCGCTTCTTCGTCTTCCTCGGCTCGACCGGGTGTGTGTACCAAGGACAACCGTCACAGTCCACATAGAAGCGCAGGCCGGACTCTTCAAAGACGCGGTAGGACGCGTCGAAGGCCATGTCTATGTCGCAGGCGCCCGTCGAGCGCCGTCGGTCGGCGGGTGGCGGGTGGGCGAGCGGTTGGTGGTCAAGTCGAAGTTTAACAACGTGCACTTCAACATAAATGTAGCAGGCGACACGTGCATCACAAAGGCGCCGTGGCCTCTGAGTCTGACGGGCCTCGGCCTCATTTTGTGACCATATAGGGCGGACAATGGGCACTTGTTCATTGTGACTCAGTCTGTAGGCATGATGTCAGCCACGATTGTCCGATGCTTATTCATGACGTGGAGCGAGACGAGCTCCAGCATATTTGGTGGCAGAACAATACAGGAGAAACATGCGATGGTCGACGCGCTACCAGATCTTCGGCAGCACAGGTGTGACCGCGTGAGCGCAATACAGCCAAACGTCGATAGCATAGCCGCATAGGGGTGGAGAATATAAGTGCCGGCGCTATTGCTCACCTCAGGCATGTTCAGGTGGCGCCAGCATGTGACGCACGACTGCTGAGCGCGCGTTAGGGCGAGGTTCTTCTTCAACTTGACTGGTCTGCGGTCTGATGTAAGAGGCAACGCTACTCTCTTGGAAACGTATCCCAGTGGCACAAGGTAGGGACTCATGAGGGAGAATGAGGTATGGTACGAGGGGTAGGTACAGAATGCGGGGTCGCGCGAAGGCAAGGCCAAATGTACGGAACCGACCGAGGTATTGTCCTGTCTTGTTCGCTATCCGTCGCGCTGGCTATTTCCTCCCTGTGTTCGAGTGAGAGGGGATGACTCGCCCATTCGCCTGCAGCTGGAGCGGCGAGCGGCATAGAGGGGAGAGGGGAGGGTGCGACGATATTATACTAAGTAGCGACGAGATCGCGCCGCGACCAGGTGCTGTCGTCTTTCCTTATATGATTGGACTTACCAGCTGAATAGCGTTATGTCAGTAGAGCATGCAAGGCTGGATACGAGCACGCACCTGTACTGGCATGAAGACTGCAAGTCGATTGAGATTTAGATGATGTTCCTCCTTGCGAGCGGCCGAAGCGGTGATGTTCCGTGAGGAGCATACGAGAATAAAGAAGACGGCGAGACGACGGGGGAGATCGAGCGCTGCGACCGTGAAGGTTGAAAGCAAGTGCAGGCCGCCGGGCCGCCGATCATCCTTCTCGTCCTGTGCTCATGATCACTAGGTATAGCGACGCTGTCCGCACACTACACTTCACTGATTGTCGCTTTCGTCTCCGAAATCGACTAGTCTTTGCACCAGTCTCCAGACGTACATTGTCGCCGGACTCTGCTCAAGTCACGCTTGCTCCCGCCTGAGCACGATGTCTGGACCTCCAAACTTCAGAGCTCCCTCCACCCTTTCCGACAGCAGGACAACGGCATAGATACCGAGTCACCCAATGCTCCTCTACGACTCTCACAGACGACAGCGACGGACCTCCGTCATCGACGTTCTTCCTAGACGTCCATCGTCGATCGGCGGCTTCTCGAGCTCAATTGCCTCGGTAGCTCTCGACGCCCACTCACGATGTACAAATGTCTAGGCGAACCCCCGTTGCACTTCGTCAGGGATAGCACACTGTGAGGTGCGTGATCTCCTCTGGATCCCCTTGCTATCTGATCATCGTGGCAGGTATACTGTACAGTAGGTTCGAGTGCGGACAGCATATCATCCAATCCACCAACCCATCGCCACTCGGAATAACCGGAACCGTCGCTTAGGAGAATATCGACGCTTCTCCCTCCATCAGCCGCGGTACGCTTTATTGGCGACCAAGCATAGTCAGTGAGACGCGATGTTTGTTTCGTCCTCCGGATCCACGCTGTGCCTCCACACCGCGATTAGTGCCGTGAAGCGGCGACCTTGACACTGTTGGAGGGTCGCCCGCTGGAGATGGAGGTGCGAGAAACACGCCGCGAACATTACTGTATGATATATGTCTTCAATTCGGTGAGTATTTTTATGTACGATTATTCACTCACACATCCGCGTACGTGCCTCACGCGCGCGACTCGCGTACCGCGACTGGTATATTCCACACTTATTCTGTACTCACTACTCGAATATCATCATGATTTGGCTTGCCGCGCTCTTTCGGTCAACGTCCCTTAGGTACCTTGTCACGAGTCTCTGACGCCCAGCATCTTTCTTGAACATTGGTTCTCGCTCTCGCGTCTCTCGCTGGGGCTCTTTCGACTGTCAGTCACCTCCGGGTTGAGGTACAGAGTCCTGATACTAGCAGGACGCCGTCCTCATTATTACCTCGTTCTATATGATCATCACGACCACGACCTCTGAGTCCAGTGACATCGTTCAACACTCTCCGTGACTCAAATTACCCACAAGACGTGATCCAGACGCTGGCAAGCGCGTGTATAGTGTGTACGCCGTCATTCATGTACATCCCTTAACCCTATAGTGTGCAAGTCTCAGTAAACGTCCGCAACGACGGGGTACACAAGTGAGGACATACCTTCTGCTGTAATCCAAGCTCGCGTAAGTGACGTGAGTACTAGTGTCTCATGGAGGAGACCCAAGTTCGCCAGCAGCGATGAGCGTGGACTTCGCAGCCTCCGGAGTGTATATACGCGTCCAATCTTCCCCTAGGGCGGCGTTGTCCACGTTGACGGTGATACTGAACTTTGGTAAAATGATACGATGTCCTGGGGAGGCGATGGGATATTTCCAGCTACGCAGATGGTGAGGAATCCAGAGAATCTGTAGAGGGGGGTCAACGGTGTACGAATGAAGCCATTCGTTATCCTTTTGCAGACGTTGATAATGCTTTCCGTGCATACTAGTACTTGGGACACCAGGAGGACCAAGACCTTGTTGGGCGGGTGATAGATCCCACACCCGGATGGTATCGTCGTGGGAGGCCGACGCGATGCGCTGACTGTCGGGCGAGAATGCAACATAGATGACATGCTTGCTATGCCCTTCAAGCGCCGCGCCGACCTGCTCTCCCGTCGTCGCGACCCACACCCGGATAGTTTGGTCATCCGATCCCGACACAATACGCTGTCCGTCGGGCGAGAATGCGACACAGCCGACCCTTTCACTGTGCCCTTCGAGCACCACGCCGACCTGCTCACCCGTAGCCGCGTCCCACACCCGGATGGTGCTGTCACACGAGCCCGATGCGATGCGAAGTCCGTCTGGCGAGAATGCGACAGAGGCGACCTCGTCGTCGTGCCCTTCGAGGACAGCGCCGACCTGTTCACCCGTCGCCGCGTCCCACACCCGAATGGTGCTGTCACGCGAGCCCGACGCGATACGCTGTCCGTCTGGCGAGAACGCGACAGAGGTGACCTCGTCGTCGTGCCCTTCGAGGACAGCGCCGACCTGTTCACCCGTCGCCGCGTCCCACACCCGAATGGTGCTGTCACGCGAGCCCGACGCGATACGCTGTCCGTCTGGCGAGAATGCGACAGAGGTGACCTCGTCGGGCCCTTCGAGCACTGCACCGACCAGCTCACCCGTCACCGCGTCCCACACCCGAATGGTGCTGTCACGCGAGCCTGACGCAATACGTTGTCCGTCGCGCGAGAATGCGAGACACTTGACCACATTGCTGTGCCCTACGAGCGCTCCTCCGACCTGGCTTCCCGTTATCGCGTCCCATAGCCGGATAGTATCGTCCCACAAGCCCGACGCAATGCGCTTTCCATCAGGCGAGAACGCAACGGAAGATACAGAGGAAGGAACACTGATCGCAGTTGGCTCCGCGGGTGGCCATAGCCGCTCTGGAGCGTTCCCGGAGACATCGACCAGGAAGTTGAATTGTGGTCGGTATAGATGGTGGACCTGGGACTCAAGTGGCACAAACACCAACCCACTGAGATACACCTGCGGAGCAGACAACGCGATACCATCTCGAAAACGAAGGACAAACTTGATGTAATCCTTGATGAGCTCTTGCGGGTCCCACTCTCCTGAGGCCTGCATGACAGTCAAATCTTTCTCGCTGTGTCAAGATTTACCAATCCACGCTCACGCTTGTCCACTCGGAGAGTTGTTGCAGCTCGGTGGTTGGTGCACTGTGCAGCCCCATACAGCTACAGGCCTCTAACCAGAACAAGAATTTCTCTGTCAGGAAGACAAAAACCCGTTGTTGGATTTCGTGGGAAACCTCGAACTCGTCTGCAAAAAGCATTAGATATGGGCGCCACCCAAGAGCTTGATGCATTACCTGAAGGGCTACGTGCGCTCGAGTTAAGATGAGTAGCGGCTGCATGGCACGAATACCGCAGTGCCGGCGATATGTTGTCCTTGACGCGTTGCTCGAGGTCGGGGATCTCGTTGTTGAGCTTGAACGAAGACGGTAGTTGGCAGATATTGAATCGCAGCCCGTGCGCAGCGTCGGTCATAATACGAAAGCACGCGTCCGCGAGGTCCCGATGCGCGTCGGGCCCAAGAACAATAGCAAACTCTTTGCTTTCGCTGGCATCCAATACGAAGTCGCGGAAGGATGTGTGCAGGGGTTGTACGAAAAATGCGGTATCGCCGAACGTGCCTGTGAGTAGGGACGACAGACCATTGAGCACGCTGTCAATGCTGTCGTCTAGCAAGACCCTGGCGATGTCGGAAAATACCCCACGCGGTTGCGGACTCTGCACGAGAAGGACCCAGGTGAGGATCCGCCGATAAAGGTCTCGAGTCCTAGGATTCTTGAAGTGTGATTGGAGTATAAGCCTATATGTAGCGTATAGCCTCTTTCCGGGCGCTCGCATGACCTCTGAGATCAGACGCGCGGGGGGTGTGGCATCCGCCGGGTCGTCCACCTTTTTCAGCTCTCGACAGAGGACGGCAGCACATTCGAAGAGGGTCTGCGCCGCTTCAACCACGTCGTCAATAAGCCCGACGGGGCCGCTGCCCGTGAGCTCGTGCTCGACGTATAAGCGGATGTCCCCATCTGTGCCCGCAACGTTGTCCATAGACATCATACGAAGTGACGGCTCGCCCAAGGGTAGGTAGCCGCGTATGTCCGTGTCATCGTAACGGCAGGTGATAAGGAAACGTATGTTGAAAGGAAGGCTCTTGTCTGCCATGCACCTGCATAGCTCCTTGAGCAACGTGCTGCGTTTTCCCGTAGCGGACGATGGAGGACATTCGTCAAGCGCATCGATGACAAAGACGATAGGCGGCGTCGCGGTACAGTTGCCAAGCGCAGAGACCATCAAGGTCTCACATTGATCCGTGAGGTCACGCGTAGATAATTCGTCAATGCCGCGCCTGCATAATTCATCGTGGTACTCCTTATAGCGATGCGCGAGGTGCATAGCCAGGGTAGGGAAGAGCTGATGGGCTTGACGCTCGCCATTGTTGCGATCGAACGCGAAGAAGGGGGTGACAAATCCATTCTTCCTCAACTGCATGGCTACGCTGTGTGCGACTGCCGATTTCCCCTTCCCGGCGGCACCGTGGATGATGAGGCCCCGTTGGCTCTCAGGGTGGAGCGCCCAGTCTTCAATCTCGTCCAGCAGCGCAGAGCGAGTACCGTCGAGGCACCTCTTGGTAGAGCCCGCGTGCACGTCTTTCGCGTGCGGCAGGTGATCCAGAATGCTTTGATTGACTGTGAAGCATAATCAGCGAACAAGCATAGCGGTGCCATAGCAAGAACACACCCAGATTCACGGTCAACTTTTCCGTCCGGAAAACCGCTGTTTGCGTGTCGATATTGCCCTTGGTCTCGACGGCGTGTATATGCTTTTGCAGGATTTTGCGTAGCTCCTGTACACGCTCGTGGGTTTTTGTAGACCACCGGACTGTAGAAGACGGATCAGAGCTGCGCAAAATCCCGAAATTGTCGACCGCGCACCAAAATGCTTGGAATACAGATTGCGTATGAGGGACAACACGCAGTAGATCTGTAAGACGAGTGCGTCGCGGGCCTCGTTTTGTCTCGCTCGTTGATCTTCAAATTCAGGTGTGTCGCATTCGGCAGTGATCCTGCTAGCTTCGCCCGTTTCGTCGATGAGCGAGAGGGTATCATCATGATAATCGAGCCTCTTGCTGAGCTCCTGGATATGGATTTAGCGCGAGCGCAAGCTTGTCCGGCGCGGTCCTCACATCAGTTCCAATCCTCAGCAATGCCAGTACTGCCTTTGCTCTGGGGTCGAACACCTGCCAAAGCACGGGGTCAGATGAGAAAATGACTGCGTGTAAACGCCTTCGCGCACCTCTGCTGCAACAGAACCGACATCGAGCAAGGATTTCACGTGTTTGGCCATCGTCTGCCATCGTTCGGATATGGACAGCGGTGCAGCCAAGGATTCCGCGTCGACACTGCCCGCATGCTCGCATGTCACCTTGAGCGTCAAGCGAGGCTCGTCTTCAAGGTCCTGCCTGAGACGGTCGAGGACGACTGTCAAAAGCGTATCAGAAGGCTGCTCGCAGTAGCGGAAGCAGCGACGCACTGTTACTTTGCTCATCGGACGAGACGAGCGTCTCTAGACCACAATCCTTCGATGCGACGCACTCGTCATCATCGTTGTTGCGCTTAGCATACAGACGGATTCTCAAGGTCAACGCTCCCCGGGCGACGCTGATGGGCAATCAATATGTGCTGCGGATGCCGCATAGAACTCACAAGTCTGTCCGCGATTCCTGGTTGAGATCACAGATCTTGCTCTCCCCATCGTCAATCGCAAATGTCGCGTATATGTGTCTCCATCGCGGGACCATATACGTCGTCTTGGTAATCCGCGGAAGACTGTCGTTGCCCGGGACATCTAGACGAACGACTGGTCAGCGCAACACGCGTGTAGCACATCAGAGTCCGACTCACGATGTACGGTGTACAGATAGTCGCGATCTGGCCGTCGGGGCCTTGGTTCAGAGGTGGACATGATGGACGTCGTGAGCAAGAAGCGCCGTACCCGCTCCGCCAACAGCTTCAGTCATGTGAGTTCCTCATGGCGGTGTACTTGGGTTCGTGCCGTGCTGCCTGCCAGAGCCGTGCTTCCTGATAGACTCATCTCGTCCCGGGCGCAGATTGTGCTGTATTGAAAGCCTCCGCCGATCATAGCCGCAATCAAGCCGCAATGAACATGACATGCGATTTATATCAGTCGGTGTGCGCGGGTCCAGTATTGTGAAGGTACACCGGTCGCACAAGGAGTAACACCAACGCTGAATCATGCGTGGGCGCGCATGACGAAAAAATTTGGGCGAGCATACAAGGCGGCAGGCTCGAGGGCGCGAGATGACGCTCGTCCAGATGACCGGTTTGAAGCTCTGACAAGTGCAAACGCATACATGCGTTAGTCGTTGCAGGACAAGATGAGGGGGTATCGCACGTACGCTGACGTGGAAAGATAACCATCGCTCGACGAAAGAGAACGTCGTGTATCGAGTCGGCGGAGACAGGCGCCAGCGCGAGAGGGAAGACGATGCTGATGAACGTTGGTCGAGAGTGCGAGATCAGTGTACTTAGGGCTGTGAAAAGTGAGAATTAACGAGTGGAGGACAGGCATATTCACGATACGTACCATGATGACCATGCATGGGTTCGTCCGCAATACTCTCGTGTAATTTTTCACGCCATATGAGCTCCACGCATTGCACGGAGCATGTGGTTGTGTTGAGCGTGGGCGACGATGATGAGCGCCGGCGTCGGTTACGGGAGGAAGTGACTTGCAAAACCGCATTTCTCGAAGCCGCAGGTATATTGCAATTTCTAACAGACTTTGTCAGGAAGCGAGAGACAGGCGTGAGTATCAGAATGTACAAAATGAGATGGAAATCATCCCGAAAGCTGACGCTCGCGAGGGCAAAGGCGAGGGCGAGTCCAAAATCCTCCCAACGTGTAACCGAGACGACGCCTCGAGGTGGTCAGGGCAAGATTGTTCGCAGTCGTGGCCACGGCTTTGGAGTCGCCTTGAGGGGTAACGAAGGTGTATCTCCCTAACCAGTTTGCTGCCTACGCATCCCCTCGTGGCCGATCTAGTTCTCACTTTCCCATCGCGCCCGTGGATATATGTTCGATCTGCAGACAGTCAGAACTAACCAGCCGAAGGTATGTAACTTGACTAACCGAAGAGCGGACGGCGATACGCGTGCGAGATGGCTCCGGCATATAGCCTGCAGACAGTGGACAGACTATCCCAGTTATTGCAGGAGCGGTATCGACGCAAGGTTTGAGGTGTGCGGTGGCGTCCGAGAGCGTCGGCATGGCAGTAAGTCGTCGGGCAGTGGTCCAGCGTCCACCCTGCGCCAAGTCGCAGGACAATGATCTTGGGTGGCAGTAGACGACGATGAACGCGAAGGAGGGGATCATCGGCATGTCACGGTGTATGTTCAGGACTAACGCGCCGAGCGCCATGTCGGGGAGCGGCGGAGGCGCATGGTCTCGTGTCCATGGGCATTCTACGTCTATATATGTTGGTGAGAGTCATATAAAGACAGCATGATTGACTCACACCGTAGAAACTGAGCAGAGCCAGAGCTATTTGACGGGCCCCATGATGGCGAGTGAGAGTTCGTTGTTCGATATGAGGGAGGGCGTTTACTGGCCATTTTCTCTATGTCGCGCCGTGAGCAAGGACTCTAGGGGAACATAAAGGCACTTACGGATGGCTTCACGCCGATTCTCGAGTGGTGGCGGATGGGACGTACGTTGTCTTACAGGCTCTGCTTGATTCGAAGAGCAAGAGATGTGACGCAGGGTGAAGACATAGGACGCAATGTGAAGGGGGGGGCCGTCATATTGGCAAGCATATAGACCAAGTATCGGACGCGCTGGTGACTCTTCCCATACAACTCGATCCGCAGTATCTACTGTAAACCTGCTCGTGGGTTAGCGTCAAAGCAGGCGATAGAGCAGTAGGACCACGTACCTTGAACTTGAACGACCTCATTATACAGGCCATCGAACGCAGGGCTGGGCGCGCGCAGGTCAAGATGAGATCGCCATCGAACGATGTTGAACGTTCCTGCTTCGCCCAAGAGATTGCAATGCGGTCTATGAGCAGTGAAGAATGAACGAACAGGCGAGAGATAACTGGAGACACATGGGGGAGGAGAACAAGGATGATGAGATGGCAAAGCGGCCGGATCGCGCCTTGTCCTCGCCCATCATCAGTACCAAACCGCGGAGTCCACCCTCTATGCTTACGATAGACGTCGCGGCCTCTACGAGCTCGGGCATCCGCAAAACAATAGATGCCTTGCCGTCTACAAACCCAATAACGGCCTGACCAGCTCTGCCCCATGTCAGGCTCTCGGGGACGTCAAGCTCCTAAGTACATAGCCCTCATACGCACTTGTCCTTCGATCGGAGCACCGCCGAGGATAAACTCCACCCATGCGGTCCCTTGCGCAGAAGACCGCGAACGCCTTGCATGATGACTACGGTGCGTATGCTCACTCTCTCGCTGTACCGCACTTACATTCGCATAGCAATCATCTGCGTTCTATTTCGCCCCTACGAACCACCCTCAACATCTGTTCGTCCACCCCTGCGGCGGTCGCCGTCCCGCCGCTCACCTCAACCCCATCGACGCATACGACGCCGACTGGCGATGATGTCTCCTCGACTCTTTCTCGTCTAGCTCCTCCGCAGCACCTACCACCACGTCTTCTGCGGACGCCCAAGCTCATGTCCGAATCGTATCCGTCGCCCCGGCCAAGATCCCAGTCTTCACCGAACGACGAGGCCTACTCGACTCCGCTTCCACTCGACGATCGAGGCGACTCCTATCGCGATACGAAGACGGGCGACCACCTCCCTCAATAAAGGCAGACTTGTGGATGGAACGGCGCTCCAGGACTCGCTGTGAACATGCAGCCGCTCGGACTTTATGGATACGATCACCCTCGCCAGCCCTGTACGCCCGGCATACCCGACGCGTGTCGCTTGACCGTCGCTTTACGACACTCCATGGCGCCTCGACTCCAGCATATCTCACCACATGTGCAGAAAATGCTACAACTTCAGGTCCGTACTTCACGGTACGCTCTAGATTCTGTTTGTTGACTGGTGATCACAGGTGCATATCCGGGCGCGAGCTCCGCATCCCCGTCGTTTCGCCCAGGTCGCGGCCTATCGTTCCATGACCACGGGAATCTCGCTTAGAGGGGGACGCGTCTCACTCTCAAATCTTTCCTCTCCTCCAGCTTACTCAACAGTCTTAAGCTCTACGCGCGGCCGTCGAAAACCCTTCAGAAGCGCAAAGTCGTCAAAAGTCCGCACGGCCTATTCAACACGAGCGCTCCTCCCTCTCCGTGCTTTGGACGCGCGTCCACCGGTCTCCTTGGACTGCGCTCGTTCTCATTTGATACCTCAACCACGCAGGACGACCCGATCATGCACATACTGGCCCTCGTTCTTCGCCGTCTACCGAGTCACTGCCGACCAACTCGGGCATACGTGTTTCTCGCTTCACAGATTCGCTCTGACAGCTCTCGACGCTCGTCGAGGGACACAACAGAAGCGGCGACCCCGGACTACTTATACGCTACCAGTTTGCACGAGCTACCAGTTTGCGCGAGCTACCAGTTTGCGCGAGCTACCAGTTTGCGCGATATGGGTGTGCGAGCAACTGCTGTTGTCGCGACATCCCTATCCTACTCATATGTACTTTGTCCTTGCATATAACTTACTCATCTCTCTCATTGTACTCGCCTTCAATCACATCAGCTGCCCCCCACCCCATTGCACGAACTCCGAAGCAGAAAGCCATCGCGTGACACGTGTCTGTCTATTGTGGAACAAGACCTTCCTGAAGGGGATCAAAGGCGGAAGCAAACCAGCGCTAGCGGCAGCAAAATGGAGGGGCGATTGAGTCTGATTGAAGCTGGATGTTCACTGTAGTGACTCAAGAGTGGGACCTTTAGTTAGTCGCGCATTCCTTCGAAGTGGGACTAGAGCTAAGAATCAGATCAATTTCTAGCGGCGGGTGGCAATGCAATGAATCCGATACTACCACAGCGTGAACGACCTTCTTGAAATGATTCATCCAGAGTACCCGTCACTTCCCTCCACAGCTCCATATGCCGGTCCATCTTTCCCAAACATCTTGTGCAAGTCTCCGGCCAGAAGCTCAGGGACTTCGTACGCCGCAAAATGCCCACCCTTCTCGTGCTTTTCTTCAAATACCACATTGCCCAAGCGGTCCCTCCAACTGGCGAAACGTCAGCGGCAGCAAACAGCTAAGTACTTAGCACAACAGTCAACTCACAGTTTCGGGCTGCCCATAATCTCTCCGGGAAAGATCGAGAATCCGAGCGGGATGGGGCTCGCCTTTGACGGTGGCCGAGTGTCTTCTTGCCCTTTGTTGAACACTTCGTAGTAGATCCGCAACGACGCTGTGGGTCCAGCGCGAGAGAACCAGTAGATGGAGACCCAGGTCAGGACTGAGAAGCGATAAGATGCAGTCAGCGGTCGATTATCATGCACATCAAAGCGCGGCGCCCGCTGACCTTCGTCGTCTGTCCAGGGATAGTTGTCCGACCAAGAGACCAGCTTCTCGTGAATCCAGGCGAGAAGTCCGACCGGTGAGTCACTTATGCCATAACCGAGGGTTTGCGGCTTGGCTAACAAGCAATGCGTCAGTCGTACGTCGGGAGATCGTATGAGATGCGACTCACTTCGTTGGATGTGAAGGTAAGCGCTTTCTTGCTTCCGCCAATGCTCAGCGTTCTTGATCATAATCTGCTCTTCGGGCTCGTACGACGAGATGGAGAGGTCCTTTTCTTCGGCATCAGGCTGACCGCTATGGAGGAAAAGATCAGAGAAAACGACTAGCATGTGAGCTACCCGAAAGTACTCGGACTGCACTTACATAGGCATGTTGGTGTGCCACGCCTTGACGTGTTTTTCACCGTACGCCCTCGACATCGTTTGTGTAATCTTCAGATTTGATGCTTAGCAAATCGGCGCGAATGAAAAGAAAAAGGGAATATACCATTGCGCCCCAATCGCCGCCCTGGGCCACTAAGAAATTATTAGGGTGAGACCTTCAGAGGAGCTGTGCAACGCACCATACGTGGTATATCCCAGCGCTAGCATCAGCTTGTGGGCTGTCTGCTATAGTCTCAGTACTGTAATGGCACCAAGTTGCAGTTTCTACGCGTACGTACCTCAGCGTACTGCGCGAGACCGAATCCCTTCTTGCGCGGCTGCTGCGAGAAGCCATATCCTGGCAGACTTAATGCGACAACGTGGAAGCTCGGCTGTCCGTTCGCGCCTCCAACAAGCAAAGGCGCTAACTTACGCGCCTCGATGAAGCTCCCCGGCCCTGAAAACCCAAAATTCAGCTCATAGTACGCGGAGACTCGCGATCCACACACAGCCATGAATGAAACACAGCGGGATCGCCCCCGCCTGCCCGCTCTTCATATGAACATAGTGGATGTTGAGTGTGCCGTGGCCCTCTACGTCGATGTCTCGCGTGAATTGGGGAAGCTCGTCGTTGATAGCGGCTTCCTGTGCGCGCCAGTCGAAGCCATCGCGCCATCGTGCGACGAGGCGCTTGATGTCTGCGAGCGGTGCGCCATAATCGCGTCCGGAATCCTCAAGTTCGTCGGGAAGGACTGTCAGCGCGAGCTTCTTCTGAAGTAACGTGAGCTGCTCGTCGGTAGTCGTGATCTTGAACGAAGTCTCCGTCATTGTCGGCGAGGTGGGGAAGGCAGCGTATGGGATGATAGACGACGAGATCAGAGTGTTTTATACGTGCGATGCCCGTTATTATCGGCGCGGCGAGGGTCATCTTCTGTTCACACATATGATTGAGTTCAGGAAGTTGAGCGCTGAGCAACTGAACGTATGTATAGGTTGGAGGCCGTCCACTTACTAGTGAGCCTGTCTGTCGCCGAGAGTCGTCATGTGCGATACATCATGAAGACATCACACGACCAGCGTTCGCGTTTGAGGTCAAGACGATGCGCGCATTTGAAGAGCAATGGGCGGTAGGTCCTGTGATGTCGGGGCGACGAGAGGCGGCTTGCGCAAGGCTGACGATCATCAAGTCGCGGGAGGGCGATGGTGAGATGATGTCGGTCAACGTCCGCTGTGTGAACCCTACACTCTTGGTCAAGCTGAGCTCGCGTGATCTCGATGGTGATCTGTTTCTGTACTGCTAATGATAGACCAGAGACAGAAGTGCTGCGCTGACCAAGGGAAGAACCCCGACCTCACGGGCAGATCGGACAGTCGACGCACGGGGGGCGGGGGCGTAGACAGGCTGCGGATGTCCAGTCCCGACGAGCTCAAGTCCATGACCGACGAGCTGCTCGACACGAGGGTTGGGCTGGATGCAGAAGAAGCCGAAGTCATTGCGTCGCCCGCCTCTTCCGCAGCCGCAGGTGTATCGCGGGTACCTAACAGACTTCGTCAGGAAGCGATAGATCGGCGTGGCATACAGAGCGTACGAAGGTGTGATGTAAATCGTTCCAAAAGCTTAGACTCACGACGGTGAGGGCAAAGGCAACGTCTCCAGCTATCTCCAAAGTCCTGTTAGCGCGCGGACAAGACGACACTATGGTAGTCAGCGCGACTGCTCCCGGTCGTAGCTGTGGTCGCGCCGTGGAGAACCGAAGGCGCATCCAGATCCTCGACCCTGCCAACGCACTCCACGCGGTCGATGTGGTCTGCCTACCCCTTCGCGCCCGTCTACAGAAGATCATGTTCGTACATCCCCCGGACCACAAAGCTCAATCTGTAGCGAGTCAGAACCAACCAGACGAGGGGAAGAGGGTCCACTAACAGAGGTACGGACGGCGAAGGGTGGTTCGACGCAGGATATAAGGTACGCATTGACGCGTAAATTGGCCGATGCCACGGGAGTAGCCAAATAACTTGGGGGAGGTGCAGCCAGTCGTTCAGCGTCCACCGATGCAGCAAATTCAATATTGCAGGAGGATGATCACGGACGATGACGATGAACGCGAAGGATCTTGGGCGCGTCGGGTCATACGTTCAGTCCCGACGGCAACGAGTGCCATTTTGAGGGCCGGTGGAGGTTCATGGGAGTGCCATGTTGAGGGCCGGTGGAGGTTCATGGTCTTGTCCATCGCCGCACTACGTCTAGCCATGTCGGTGAGAGCTTTATGATGATAGCAGAATTCATACGTACTGTACTTAGAAGACCTAAGGATAGAGGGAGTAGGGGAAGGAAGCAGAGTCTTGCGACCGGACTGGGCTCACTATGGCGAGTCGGAGCTTATGGGTTCGAGACGAAGGAAGGGGAGTCGACGCGGTGCCACTGCGCGCGTTTGCCCGTCTTCTCTGTATCGCGTGAACTTTCGGGGACCATAAAGGCACGCACTGAGGGCTTCACGCCGACTGATGGCGGATGAGACGTACGCTGTCTTGCATGCGTTGAAGGGCAGGAGAGGGCATAAGGTGAAGAGGGAAGCGCTTATTGGCAGGCGTATTGAACAACGAAATCTATGGTATCGTACGCGCTGGTGACTTTGGTATTCCATTTTGCATGCAACCTCGTTCCGCAGTGTCTACCTGCTCGTGTATCAGCGTGGAGCAGGCGAGGCAGCAGCATTACAACGCACTTTTATGCAGTTCCCCCATGTTATAGACTACCGAGCACCGGGCTGGGCGTGCGCAGGTCCGAGAACTGCAGGGGAGCTCCGAGGAAAGTGAATACGCTGCTTTGCCCTCTATAAGTCGCAGCTTGCTCGACCTGTACTGAATGCCCTGTTGGGTACGAGGGATGGGCGGAGGACGATAAGTCGGAGGAGGAGCTGGGGAGTACGCGAAGGAGAAGGACAAGGATGAGGGGCCGGTGCTCCGCTGAGGAAAGCCGCTCGATCACTTGCTTCCGCCCATACTTATATATGGGCGACGACCGCGCACGGAAGACGCAGAACAAGACTTAAAAGCGCACCTGAGACTCTTTTATGGCAAGAGAGCCACACGTTGTCCTCAGGCGAATGCGAACCCATGTCCCTCCTTCGCAGAGCAGGGAATACAGTGCGTTCCTACATAGTCCCTGTCAGTGTCAATAACAATCACCAGCTCATATCCGTCAAGATGCACGATGACAAGTCTACCGAGAAGGACTAGTTGGCATGGGGCTGCGTGGTAGGGAAGGGTCAGCCATGGTGAAGCCCAGAGCTCGACTTCAGCTTACGCCAGTACCTCGCGGAGTGGGTGTCATCCCATGATACTCCGCCCGGTCGCAGGGATATCAGACTCCATCCCCGGATGCCTCATTCAGGATGCCTTCGAAAGTACGTAGCCAGACACTATGTACGATCCGCTCAATCTCACACGCTTGTCCAGTAGCCACACTGCCATTGGCTTGCCCGCGCCCAGGTCCCCTCGCTCCCCTCGTCCGCTATCAAGATTTGCGTCGCCCTGTGCCCCCTCGCGTCGCGTCGCTCGTGTCCGTCCAGTCTTTCGACGTCGGCCACGACCCCACCGGTCAGCGCCTCTCGTTTGCGCAACTCCCCTCCTGCGCGCTCGCCGTCGCGCTACACGGTACCATACCCATGCGCGTCGCCGAGGCAGGAGGACTCCACGTACTGCTCAGGGCGCACGCACGATCGTTGGCGGAGCGCGCGGTGGTGGGCACGAAGGCGGAGTTGCGTCCTGTTGTGGTACCGCATTGGCTTGGGTTGAATCAGTCCGGCGGGCTCCAGGCGTGGGCTAGGGTACTCGTGGGGGATGACCGAACGACGAAGCTCGATGGTCAGACTGTGCGCTTGAAGAGTATCGCTGAAGGCAATTTTGTCAGCGAGAAGAGCGCATCGAGGCGCTCATGATGTGAGTGTATGCTTTACACTGTCTACTCTTGTTGAACGAATGTAGGGCGCGCCACATCATACAGTTTAGCACGACCATCGGCGTCAAGCGCCTCGACGCGGTTTCCGCCAGATATCTGTGTTGAGAAGCTGCAGGCGCGGGTTGGGGAGCGCGCGTCCGACCTGCTCTACCACGGTGTCGACGCCCGCGAGTCCGAAGTTGACGAAGGAAAGGCAAGAGCGTTGCCTCTGTCATCCAGCCTTTCATCGCCAGTCCCGTGGGATACTGCGTTGAGGATGCGTTGGACACTTCAACGGGCGCCTTCGACATGAAGGGGCTGCACGATACCAGCATAGACGTGTCGCATTGGTAAGAGAAATTGTACCTGGACGCGCGCCATGACTGTACGAGTGCTGCCGGTTCTCGACGATCTTGAGGAGCCGGACTTGACGATTCTGAGGGACGAGTATCGGGGATATTGGACTGCCATAAATGGACTGTGAGTTCCGTGTATCAACCTCTCCTGTACGAAATATCTGTAAGTTGAGACGCCATCTGAGCAGGAGTATAGCCATCGCAATCCTCGAAGGACTTGCGCGAGGTCTTGCGTGCTAGTAGGAAGAGGCGAATACCAGCTGGCTTCCACGCTGTTGATCCTTGCTTGCATTTGTTTCTTTCAATGGACGATCGCACGTGGAGCAAACGTGACGAGCGCCATTGAGTCTGACAATCAACCTTGCTTCCTGCCGTCACGTCGCCGCTTTCCTCGCACTGCGCAGCCCGCTAACACGCTAACTAGTGACGGATGCTCACCGAATCTGAGTGCGGTCGGACCACCGCGCGTCGTCGTCTCTGAACCGCGTGTCTGGGCATGATGATACTGTTCGGCGTCCTCGCAAACCCTCGAATCTCGATACCCTAGAACTGCTGAACGCCGACTGTGCGACTGATATGCGTCACATCAGCAGGGATTCGTCGACGCTGGTCGGCGTCATGCTCATCGCGCCCGCGCCATGGTCTTGGTGCGCCTCAGAAGCACCGTCAAAGTGGCTAAGCAAATACGTTCACGTCTACCACTGCGCGAATCTGGCCCGAACTCATGTGTGACTCCTCTTCGGCGGCTGCATCCTCGAGGCTGGGTCGAGGCAAGGTCAACGAGCTGTCTACAGCAACCGTGGACCAGAACCGCTGTGAACGAACGTTAATCTTGTCGCTCATTGACTCTGTCAAACCATGCAGAAGGCCGCTGAGCTCAGAGTACGCCCTCGTGATTTGATCGTGGCAACTTTGACTGCCCTTAGTCCGTGTGTTTCTCATCGCTACCGTCGACCCCTTGTCACCTTGAACAGTTTCTGGATACGACAGACAGTTTATACTCGGTAAAGACCCGAATGCCATTCACCTCAAGCGAGACGCTGAATACATGTCGGACCGTCCCGCTGTGTTCCCGTCCATTCCTCCTGCTTGATTAAGTCGGTGACTCGGCACATTCCTACACCAGTGCTGCTATATTGGCCATGCCATTCACAAAGGCGTCCGCAGAAGAGCGGGACATAAGTACGTCAGTTTTCATTTTACTATACAAAAAAACCTTCGGCCGTTGTCACAGGCTTCTCACAAGCTGTTCAGGTCACGCATACATTCTAGACTGAAGATAGCTCTGACTACTGTTTATGGCGTCTTGCCCCTGCGCCTGCTCGCTGGTCGGATAGTTTGACATTGCACCATCTGGCAACCGACAGTCCTCACAAGCAGCCGAGTATCTTACCTCCGTTACGAGCGCAATCGCTTGCAGAGCGACATTATCCATATATCTGAATGGCGCTTATCCCGATGTCATGGCGAGGAAGATCTCGTGCTCGAGGATGCGGGTGTGTATGACCGCAGTCATCGTCCGCACGGACAGCTTGTTGGACGAATTGTCACCGATGAGTCGTGGCGCCTCCGATGTATCTTCACTCGATCGAAGGGACGGTTATCCGGGAACGTGCACTCGAACAGTGTGCCTGCGTTTAGTACAAGGGTCAGCTACTGGTAGGTGCAGCACCCAATTCCCGACTTCAAGTCTGACAATTCACGCGAATCAGGGCATGACGAAGTGCTTTCGAAGCATAGGACTCATCTGCACTCTGGACCGTGTTCACTTTGTAGCAGCGCGCTTACGTCCACGTGAAGTGAGCGTTGAGCTAGAAGAGACACGCTATCCCCAGATTAGATCAAGCGCACGGTCTTGGCCGTGTTGGTTGACGCGAGAAAGACGGCATGCATGTAAGTGGTTAATCTCGGACGAAGACTGCAGTCGCGGACTTTGGCGTCTACACGGAATTTGACCTTGTTCTCCTCCGGATCTGGCAGTGCGAAGATGCTCTGTTCTCAGTGCGCTCATATCTCCCCGCGGTGTTCATATTTTGCCCGCGCGTTGGTTTTCCCATTTCTGCTCCCGTCTGTCGTGGTATCATCGTCTCAATGACCATCCAACTCCCGCTCGAAGAGCTAACGCGTCTATGCGTATATGCTCACCTCTCCTCGACGTCCGATGGCAACATCACCCTATCGGTCAGACCGTCGCCTCAGGGCATCGCGCACCCGGATGCACCCTCGCCTCGTACTGGCTATCAGATCAACTTCGAGACCAAGGCAACAGACAAGGGCACCGTGCTTGTCGTATCCGCCTCACTTTCCGAGCCGGATTCGTCGCTGGCACAGTCGCAAGGAAAGACTGTTGCAAGCCACGGTGCGTTTATATATCTCGCGCTTCTCGCTATGCTTATTCCTACAACATGGTAGACGGGCCGCAGCCCCATGTCAACACACAACCCGATCGTGAGTCTTCCTTTCCATTTCATTTGGCTTCGCTGACCACACATCGTATCCATAGGCATCGAAATGTCTGTTCCCGGCCCCAATAATCTCGTGGAGACGCACGTCGATCACTCCGCCAACACTGCGTTAGATATGATTATGTTTGGCCCATGTGGTTCTGTCGGCTCAGACCTCTTTCCATGCTTCATCGACGATTTCCTGCCACAGACTGCATTCGCGCCGATGCATAGTACCATAGGTCAGTTCATACAGTATTCGGCGCGAGGATCTTAGAGCTTATAGACATGCAGATCCCGTCAACGCGTCAACAGGCTTGGATGACTTTTTTCCTCTGGACCAGCCTTGGTTCGCTGCCACCGTGCAGGAGCAACCTCAAGCTTCCGCCACGAACTTCTCCGCCCCTTCATCCTCTCAATCACCCATGCCTCAGCCGCTTCCGTCTCCTACTTCGTCGTCCCCCCTATCAACAGCGACGTCCTCGCCCGACAGTGTCGCGAGCGCAGCCCAGCCGACCGGCCGGAAGCGCAAGCACACAGGTACATCATCGAGACCGCGGATCTTTGAGTGCCAGATGGGCTGCGACGAGGACTTCTCCCGGCAACATGACCGCTTTCGTCATGAGGTCTCGAAGCACGGGCGGTCTTGCGAGTGGGTATGTGATACTTGCCATAAATTCTTCTCGTCGCGGAAGAACCTGCAAAAGCACCTGTGCAATAAGAAGTCGCGATGGACCGCTCCTAGCTGTATGTGCTCAACTCCTAACATGTTCGGCAGTTGTAAGCTAAGTCTTCCCGATAGAAAGTGGTCTTTGTTTTCACACGCTCGTCATACTGGCCGTTGCGAGCTGGACTGTGGCCGCCTGTATACTCTAGATCAAGTGAAGATACTCACTGTCATATATTGAGAATCGTCAATCGTCAGTGTTACGCCTTCAAAGAGAAAGGTTTGCGGCACGGTAATCAAGCATCCCGCCCCTGTTCAAGACACAGTAATCCTCGCCGCGGTGATGTTGATAGATATACGAGTCTACCAGGCGATTCCGAGTCACATTTCAGGTACGTGTAACATCTCTAGAATGCGCAGAGGAAAAATAATCCATCACTGCTATCACTTCCATCAATGTCTGCGTCCTCGTCCCACGGGCAGCGTGGGCGAGATGTTGCTGAAAATCATGCTCAGCTGAGTATGAATGGGATAGGCGGAGTGGTCACCTCAACAGATTCCCATCCGTCGATGATGACATGGAAATCTTCGTCGTCTACGGCTACCGCGTCCATCTCGCCCGTAATTTCGCCCTTCTCCGAACGTTCCTGCCTCCCTGAATGCATGTGGGCAATGATCCCGCGTGCTTTCTCGCGCGCTATCGTAGTACGCGCGACGAAAAAGCCGAACTTTTGGATAGGTGCCGTGATAACGGTCGCCCATGCCGCGCAGTCCACCGCTGAGAGATAGATCACGTATGGTCCACGCTCAACGGTGATGTGGGCCATGTATGCTTCGTAGGCTTCGCTTCGGAGGAACGTGTCTCGCGAGCCTAGCGAGTCCCACTCTGTAGAACGGGTCAAAGGAGGCGCTGGACCACCAGTGCCTGTGTCAACTCACGCAGCACGCAATAACCCTCTGACGGATTTTCCACTTGTTGACCGATGTACGTGCTGGAGATCGTCAGCGGTGTGAATCACCAGCTTGCTGACCAGCGCATACGCACCGCTGCAAGCCGCGTACGCCGCTCAAGGCATCCCGTGCGCAAAGCGCTTTTGCTGATTCAAAGGGTGCGATTACGGAAATTTCGAGCAGAGAGGTAGTCATGGTGAGCAGCAGTCAAAGAAGCAGCAGCGCAAGTCCAGGATATCAAGGCGCCAGTAAAGTACCGTCAGAGCTGCTGCATGAGCAGCGGCCGGCGGATACGTTATAGTCACGATGAGAAGGCGCGTCGGACTGATATCCTGAGCTCGGTAGCCCAGAACTGAGAAGCATAGTATCGGCGCCGCGGCCTTTGGCAGTGTCGTTGATGCGGGTCCCGTGGATGTTCATGCGAGATGAGAATGCGACATTGCACAATCACAAGCAGAGGGAAGATATTCTGGATTTTAGTATGGGAAGTGGGTTGGACACCGTGAGTGACTCTGAGTCTGAGAACAAGCCGTCGATTGCACGTATTTGCTTGTGTGCTTCGCCGCTCGCGCGCCGCTCGACGGCAAGTCGGACCGGCCGCTACCGGCCGGCGGCCAGCTCAGGGGCTCGTCACACTCGACTCATGCCTTCTCGAAGCTTGTGGTCTCCCAATGGTGTCCTAGGTACCCAACACTTCGCAGACATGGCACGATATCGCCAATTTGACCTCAGCGTTTTTCTGGGTCCTTCCTCGAACATAGCTCGCACATACAGGGTCCAGTTTGAAGAGCTCCACTGACTGCCACCTTTTATTGCCTGAATACCCAATGATATGAGAGACAAGCGAACAAAATACCAACGACATAACACCTATCCCCTACTCGAGCGAGCACATCTGATGAAGTATCACATCAAAGTCCCATTGTCCCTTGCGCATCGTCGACGCGATACTGAATGCATATAGCTCATGCACTGTCCCCCTTAAGCGAGGTTGATGGGAGTCGACGTGCCGCCCGACATGACGACGGGCGGGGTATAGTCGTCGTAGTTGTACGTGATGTAGGAGATGAGCTGAAAGACAGCATCAGCATCAAGATATTGGGCACACTCGCCGCGTATTGACTCACCAGCCAGTTGGTAATGTCAGAGCCCAGGGACGCGGTGACGTCGGGCATCTGAAGTGCTGTATAAGCCTATGCGTGAGCGTATAAACGTGTATAGGAGCTTACCGTCAGGTCCTGCTGAAGGACGTCCTGGTCCGCAGGGAAGTCGTTGCGAGCCAGCACGACGTAAGCCGAGCGGTCGCCGTTGGGCATCGTTCCCTGCAGCAGGAAGTCCACCGTCTTCGGTGTGTAGCGTGCCGCAGTCGAGTTGTACGTGACCGAGAACGTCTACAGGAATAGTCAGCTTTGCAACGATGCTCAGCGAGAGACAGACGTACCTGGCCAGCGCTGACCGTGTTGCTGCCGTCGATAGAGACCGCGCCGTAGCGAGCGGCCTCCTGAGCGAGGGCGCAGGTGGCGGCAGCGAGGACAGAGGTCAAGGCGAAGAAACGCATGTTTAAGTGTGGAGGATGAAGATGGGATGTGAGGTGAGTGGATGAAGATGGACCGTCAGCAGGAGTCCTTTTATACTCGTCCTCATGGATCAGAATAGGTTGGTGCGAACCTGGTGCGCATGATCTTTGACCAACGCCGAGGACGTGTAGGTAACGGGAGCCGTCGACATGCTCCCGAATCAGGACGGGTAGGAGCGGCGACGGGCTCGAAAAGCCGCGTAGACCTTCACAAATACCATGCGACGCGGGATGATTTGCAGAGATTCAGGCTCGTTATATCGCTATTACCGAGCCGTGCACCCTTGATCAAGCATGAGTAGCCGACCATCCCCTCAGAGGTAGAAGATGCATTGACAAAGTGGCTGATATTCGGAGGGAGCACTGCTGAATCCTGATTACGACGGTCCAAAATGATGACCTATACTTACATATCCAGGAGTTCAAACGTTCACCGACGGCATCAGTGATCAGCGCTGCATTGGCCGACGACGATCAACGACGATCACCTCGACGACAACGTCGCGGAAAGCATGACCTCGGAATCTGGATGTTTCTGAATATGGTAAATAATAGATCATGATATGCGGCAAATATGCGGGCGCACCTCGTCGAATTACTGAATTGTGTACGAGGCACTCTTTTGTGTTCGAGCCACAACAAGCTGAGCAGCCTTGGTCAGAACGTTGGCAAGTCTGTCGAGGGAGAAGATAGGAGAAGAGCGGGACCTTAGGTCCACCGTTGTGACTCTGTGAGGACTATGGGAAGGGAAGACAGAAGGCAAGAGCACCGTCATGCGTCATGCGACGAAGCGGGGAGTGCTAGCCATCACGTAGCTAGCTAGACTATTCCTGCACCCTGCACTGTGCGGCCCACTGCCAGTCACCTGCGGATGATCGTACGTCGCCGGCAGTGCACTAGGACTCAGACGTTGAGAAGCAACCCCGACTTGACCGGCAGCCAAGCATCAGCTGGGGCCGAAGCAGCCCCCGAGAGGGCTGCGTACACGAGAGCTGGGCGAGAGTACCGGTCGATAAGCGGGCAGTCGAAGACCGTGGTCCGTGACGGAGCCTTGACACGCGATTCGGGAATTGCCGGTAGGCTTTCGGCGGACCAGTCTACTGATCTTACTCCTTCCATCACGCTGCGTTTATGGCGTTTAACGTTCAGGCAGAGCAATCACAACACGAGCGCCTTGCTGACTCGCTCGAACTAGCGCCTGCAACTGGTCTCCAATCCCTGCCGTCCGCAGCGACCGGTATTCAGTCCCTTCCGCCCGAACTCATCAGTAAAATCATAATCGACGCCCTCCCCGATGAATGGGCCGATGGACGGCCACTTTCTATCATCCTTCCTGCAAGCCAGGTGTCCCACCACTTCCGCGAAGTATGCCTGAGCACTCCGAGCCTCTGGCAGCATGTGGTATACCGTAACGACGATTACCTCGCCGACGAAATCGAGGCCCTTCGCGAGCACCTCCGCCGATCCGGAGACGCATCTCTGTGTATCGAGATGGGGGATCTTGATTATTTTGAGGATGGCGCGGTGCTCGACGGTGACGATGACTGTACGGCTGAAGTATGGCGTCTGCTCTTTGCGCAATCCCGGCGATGGCGACAGGCGCTCCTGGTTCTAAACGATCGTGTACCTGTGCCCGCGACATATACGCAGCCGCTAGACGTGTCGATGCTCGAGCGGGTGGCACTCGTCTACCGTGCCTATGGCGGAAACGGGATCCCCGAGCTCCCTGTATTGTGCTGGTTCGCCAACGCTCCCGCGCTTCGCCGCCTCGCGTTCACAGAGCCATTCTCCCCGTCGCGCGTGCTCGCTCCTTGGCCGCGCCTCACGCATCTCAAGATCACATCATCCATGCCAGGCTCCATCCGCGAGTGTGTCACCATATTGCCGCTCTGCAAGGCCCTCGAGCATTTCGTGGCGCAGATGTACAAGGTGGAGGTGGAAGGGACGCTGCCCGTGGTCGAAGTGCCCACCTTACGCACGATGGCGCTCAGGCGAGACGCATACAAGATTGGCCACTATCTGCGCGCGCCTCGGCTGAACCGGCTTACAATTCGTTCCGAGTCCGCACAAAGCGACCTGGACACGATGGTCGCGATCGCTTCGCGAGGGCTACTGCTGGAGCTTCACCATCTGTCCGTCAAGGACCCCAGTGTCGACGCTTTGCAGTTCGGTCAGCTGCTGGAGCGCCTTCCTGCGCTCACTCACCTCGACGTTGACGACATGCCCAGCGGACGTATCGATCACTTAGATGATGCAGCAACCTTCATAGACGTCATCCGGAAGGCCCCTCGCCTCCGCGCACTATCCCTGCAGCTGCTTATCTTCGGTGGACGATTTCCGGAAATCGTAGAC
Organism: Schizophyllum amplum; assembly: GCA_007026445.1. Lineage (NCBI taxonomy): Eukaryota > Fungi > Basidiomycota > Agaricomycetes > Agaricales > Schizophyllaceae > Schizophyllum > Schizophyllum amplum. The sequence continues at coordinate 79,837 of VDMD01000050.1, forward strand.
CTGGTCGATACCGGACTTCCTCATCTGGAGAGGCTGAATCTCTACAACAGTCGAGGATACGTCCAGGAAGAAGAAAACGCTCACGATTACGAAGTTTGGATAGAGCACCTTCGGCTACGTGGTGTTCATGTGGAGACGTCGAGGATTATAGTTGGAGATGCAAGATCGTGGATAAAGCAGCCAAGGGAGGAGGATTGGCTTCGCTTTTGATAGGTGTCTCTGTGTATCATAACTACAGGCCGCATCCAGGTCGACATCGCGTATACACAAGATAAGGGTTCACTGTTGCTGCAACACTATATTCAGTCAACGCGCCAGCCCCCGTCGATCGTGATCTAAGTAAACGCGAAGTCAGCCGCCGTTCGTGTGTGCTCATACATCGCAATGCTCACCGTCTGGCCTAACGATGTAGAAGGATGCAACAGACGATACTCGTCAGCAACGTTCTCTCTCGCTGACTTTCGGGCACGTACCGGTCACATAGCTGGACTCGACGCTGGCGAGGTATGACACCAGTGCGGCGATGTCCCCGGGCAGACCAACGCGCCGCATCGGTAGTGTTGCAGCTATCTGCAGCAGACTTAGATGGTGCTTACTGGAAGCGCAAGCCCGTCATACCGCAGGAAGGTCAATCTGTGTAGACACCTCTTCTGATCGCGCTAAGGTACAGTCATAATGGGCTCGAGGGGAGGTCAGGGAGGAACTCACTGAGAGGCGTGTCGATGGTGCCTTCCCCGCCACAGATTAGGACATATTGTAAAGCACGCAAGAGAAGCATACCTGGTGCGTACGCGTTTGCCGTGATACCGTGCGGCCCAAGCTCCAGCGCTACAGGCGGGTCGGTGAGTCTGCGACGCTCGGCACACCTAACAACGTACCCGCAGTCTGAACAACGCCGCGCATAGCGAATTTACTGGCGTTGTATCCTGTGAAGCCAGGATACGCTGACGGTCTACCATGAGGATGAAGTATGAGGCGGAAAGTACAATTTATTACCCATTTTACCCGCTAGCGACGACGCGGCAACTAACCGCCCCTCGCCATGCCCGAGCTCGATGATCTTCTTGGCGGCGTACTTGAAGCACAGGAAGACGCTGAGGCCATTGATTGCCATGGTGCGATTGAAGCCGGAGGCCGTCTCTGAAGTAGGCGTCAGACAGGAACAGCCACAATGCTAGAGAATCTTGACCTTCGAGGAACGAACAGGCGGGTCCGATACCAGCGTTGGCCACCATCTACGCAAGCGTCAGAAATACACGACATCAAGCCGAGTACAAGAAAACTCGCCACATTGAACCCTCCGAGGGTGTTCGCCGTGCCCTCCACCATGGACTTGACGTCCTCCTCCTTGGATACATCACCTGTGAAGACAGCCGCCTTACCGCCGGCCTCTTCGACTGCCTTCGCTACCTCGTCGAGCGCCTCTGTTTTAGCCGGCAGATCACTAATTGCAACATCGAGCCCGTCGCGGGCAAGACGGATAGCGATGGCTTTTCCCATTCCTTGCGCAGCACCAGTGACCAGCGCGACACGACGAAGAGTAAAGGTAGACATGTCGGATAGTAGCACGTCAGGTCATTGCCGACATTTTGTGATATAAGTCGAATGAGTGTGGCCGGCCGTAGCAGCCAGCGACTGCGTGAAGCTCAACAGCGACAATCGCGGAGAGCTCGAGATGTATTCATTCCCTGAGGCCTGAAGCCCTAGCGGCCGGCGGTCGTTTACCCTCATGACGTCTACCGAGCGCGTTAGCAACGCAAGTTACTCGGAATGAGTGAATGTATAGTAAATGTATAAAAACCATACCTATCGCGCATCTGGTCAAGCTATATCCGCCATCGGTTCGAGCATCTTGATCACCGCGATGACCACTCTGCAGATACACACGTTCTCTCCGTTCGGAGAGGATACCGCCCAAGCGGTCAGGAAAGCGGCGGAGAGCGCAACTGGCCTGCAGAAGTACGTGGATATGCATTTTTTCTTGATCAAGCTGAGCCGTACGACAGAGTATACATAGGCCGCCAGTTGGAGAATCCGGAGCACGGATACTACGTCCTACGCAAGTGTCAGCTCCTTGTATTCGTCAGTTATTGCAGACGTTTACCATCGTTTGCGAATAGAGTGGGCGTCAGGCAGACAACCGTCGATCGACCGCACGCCCGACCTTGTGGGGGCCGGGGTCCTGAAGCGCATCTCCTCCCCCACTACCGTGAAGATAACCAGCGAGAGCGAGCACCAAATACAGGCCGTCCTGGAAGCTCCTGTGCAAGAGTTTGCCATCGCCACGCTTAGGGCACCAGAGAATCGAGAGCAATGGGAGCATATCCTGGGATTGACCACGGAGGGCGTACGCGTCACGGAGGGGGCTATCGGGTCGATTCAAGGGCTTGCCGCGGATGATGATGGACGCTATGTGCTCATCCTGGGCTGGGAGTCGCACGAGGTAAGTGCACGATTTGTGTGCGCTTGCGGCGACGAGGTTGCTAAAGCTGAGACTAGGCGCACATGAGGGCCTTGGGGTCGGAATATGCAAAGGACGTGATGAAGCAGACGTTGGAATTGGTAGACTTTCAAGTCAAACACGCCGAGAAAGTGTCGTACGACGCTGTATAATGAGGTGCTTTAGCTCAGGAGCCTCCGAGGTTGCTGTTGGCTTCCCGGGTGTCGAACGCGATCATGCGAATGCAGACCGGGTTGTTTTAGGTTCAAAGGTATTGCTATCTGTCGCGTGAGACGTTCACGTAGATAGGCCTCCAAAATTTGCAGAAGTTCAGCGAGGACATGAGGAATATTGACGACAGTCAAGCTTATGTGCATGCCATATGGTGGGGTGTCGGCTTATTTGGTCGTGTTATGCTCGGAGGGGCCCGGCGATGACGTAGGTACATATCGACGGCCCGTGCCATCCGAGCTCGACTTGAACTTGAACCACATCCTGCTCTTCACGTATGTCCCGGTCTCATCAGGTTGCTCATCGCAATATGTGGGAAAGCGAATGAGACAAAGGAGCTATGCCTACCCGCGTCCTCTGTTTGTACGCTCGCCACCGAATCTCAAATCCCCACAAGCGCCACCTTACGCCCATGGCCACATTATGGTCATGAAAGGGGATATAATCGCTAGCTCTATATTTTCCCTTAGATATCAGCTACAACCCTCGGTCCGCCTTATTGCCTACTTTGGCGTCACTTCTGCGGCAAAGCGGCCGTATCTGTACTCGCTTCTGCCCTCACCGTCACCAGACTTGTTTGTTCTCCAGTCTCCGAGCTCGAGTATTCGGTCTTCAACCTCGTACTATGTTGTGCAAGTCGGCAGCTTTGCTAGCGGGCGTACTCATCTCAGGAGTCAGCGCGCTCGACGGCCGACGCCGCTCTTCTGTCATCGAAGTGAGTCCTGCTGTCTTCTTGAGAGTCTTCGGCTGACAAGGTCGTAGGATGACCATGGCATCGACTGGTTCCCATGCAGCGGTCTTGATGCGAAGTACAGCCACGGCGACGAGCTCAACATATCCTGCGGATACTACGACGTGCCATTAGACTGGGCAGACCATTCGGTAGGCGCTGCGAGTCTGGCGGTGGTGATCTATCCAGCCACGAAGAAACGACGAGGGACTATGTACATCAACGCCGGTACGTAAATATATGTGGCGAGACGTCTTTTGCATCTGAGAGCTTTGTTCAGGCGGCCCTGGCTACTCAGGTATTGAGTTCTTACTCCAATACGGGCCGAATCATATCCGCAAGGCCATAGGCGAACACTACGACTTCGTCGCCTGGGACCCGCGCGGCGTCGGGCACACCACGCCCGGGCCGCCGTCCTGCTTCCACACCGCCGAAGACTGGGAAGCGTACTTCAACGGCACGCTCGAGGAGACGGGCCTTGACATCAAAGGAAACCTCACCGATGATGATCAGCTGTACAAGTTTTACTCCCATGTTCCCGAGATGGAGAGGAAGTATCGGGGGCTGGGCAAGCGCTGCGCAGAGGCGGAGAGTAGTAAGACCCTCGCGTATCTGGGGTCGGCGGCTGCGGCGCGCGATATGGTCGCGCTGGCAGACTACTTGGATCCGGGGATACAGGAGCTCAATAGCTGGGGCTTTTCTTATGGCTCCATGGTTGGCTTCATCTTCGTGAACAGTGAGTGCTATCCATGTCATCTTCGTCCAGTATTTAATCGCGTCACAGTGTTCCCTGACCGCGTCGGTCATGTCGTCCTTGACGGATGCATGCGTCAGTATTTCGCGAACGCTGCCTCGCTGTACTGACGCCTGTGTAGACCCCTTACTTTACGCGACTCGCCCAATCACGGAGGTGTGCATGCGCCCTCCTGACGGTCTGAATTAGCTTGTCGTATTGACCTCATCCTCCAGTATTATCTGAACAGCCTCGAATCCTCCGAGGAAACGTTCGGCGGCTTCGCCACTGGCTGCGCGATGGCCGGAAAAAACGGCTGCAAGCTTGTTCAGAGCGACAGCGACACAGCTGCTGATGTTGCACTGCGCATTCGTGGCATGCTTGACGTGTGTCCTTCCCTTTGCGCGCAAACAACTCGGTCGAATGAGTTCATCTACCTCATAGCTCGCTCACGACCTTTTCGAGTTCGGTGCTGACCTCACCGGAACCTACACCTCCGCGCAAGCCCGTGAACACCTGTATAACGTCATGGCCACTCCGCTGCTCTGGTCCCAGCTCGCTGAGGAGATGCACGCATACGGGAAGGACCTCACCGCCATTGCCGCCAACACAACATGCTCCCGCGCACTCTCCATGAAGCAATCCGACGCAGACAGTGATATCGGTCCTCCCACGTACGAGTACGTCGCGATCTTATGTGGCGATAGCGTCGACGCGGGCAACATGTCGATGCGTGGCGGCTTCGAGGCCATTGCCCGGGCGTCCAAGTACGTGTCGCCTCTGTTTGGCCCGCAGTGGCATATAGGTGTCCATATGTGCTTCGCCTGGCCGGCGCGTGCGGTCGAGCGCTACACGGGCCCGTGGGATAGTAAGCTGAAGAACCGCATACTTATCATCGGGAACTCCGTAGGTCATCTTTCTCTCGGTGCAGTGAATGGGCATACTGAATCACCCCGTCGTGCAGGTCGACCCGGAGACACCGTTCGGCAACGCGAAGCTCATGGCCGACTTGCTCGGGCACAACGCTGCTCTTGTGCGGCAGGATGGGTTCGGACATGTCTCCGTGGCAGAGAGGTCCAGTTGTATCACCAATATTATCAGCAGGTATTTTGAGGATGGCACGGTACGTGAGCAAACTAATCTCGTTGGGCGCAGCTCATGTGGCCCAGCTTGCGGAGGGCAGCGATGCGACGACATGTCCAATTGACGACGATGTTGTTCTCTTCCCTAACTCGACCGTCGCATAGAAGGAAGGATAGCTAAGCGGCCTGTCCGTTGTGCAAGGCCTTTGGAACATGAGATGACCATGACTGGCGCATCCTCTTGTATTTCGATTCTCTGTGCTGGGATAATCGTGTCTCGCCTCGCAAAGACTCACAAAGAAGCGGGTCCCCTGATGTTACGATTGGAAAGGTGACTATGGTCAAATGTGCAGCAACACGGTGGTTATTTTGATGAGTTTGGACTTGGAGGTCCAAGCGGATGTCAATGAGGGCCGATCGGACCGAACATACAGTTTTTCTTGTCTCCCGATTCCCACGTACAACGTCTCCGTATGATGCGACTGGTGTTTTGCTTGCCTACCGTCAACGAATGCAAGATTGGGATTGAAGATAAACACCTGAACTCCGTGGCCTGTCTGGCTATGACAGGCAACGCGTTTGCGCATCGGCGTGACTCGCTGTTTGTTCGAATGTTCACTCAACGATCACTGCTCAAGCGCTCATCGACATCCATGGGCTCGCGTCTCTATTCCATAGCATACTCTTTGGTAATGCTTGCTCATATTCAACTCTATGCTCGGCCTGCTGGCGAGGGCGAGAGAGCGGCCGGCGGCGACACTGACATGACTCTGGCAGTCGGGCTGTTTGACATACGGTGATAGTGGGCTAGTACGCCTAACTCGCGAGGATCGTTGACAGTGGTGATCTCCGCTTGACATGCACGCTCAGACTGGACACGGGCGCCTCGGAGTAACGGTCTACGAGTCATCGACGTGCCGCCTTCCGTCCCGAACAGTGAACCGAGCGCGAAGCCACAATGGGCCGCTGTGGATACTTTCTTGCTTTTCCCCGTCTCTTGCCTCCCCCCACCACTGTTTTCTCTTCGTCGCCGTCGTCGCCGCTATCACGATGGCAACGGAGTCGCATCGTCCCTCGCAATCCAGCGGTCCTAGCACAGTTGTAGATGAAGTGCCACCCGACAGCGCCCCGGTCAAATCAAAAGCTTCCGAAGACGCATTCGATTCCGATACACCCGATTCCGTCTCATTCTTCTCTTTGTTTAGGTGAGTGCAGTACCTCTACATGTCCCACAAACTTGCTCATTCGTCACAGATTCTCTACGACTACGGACCGCATTTTGAATGTCACGGGCGCCATAGCTGCAGTTGCCGCAGGCGCGGGCCAAGTTCGTCATCTGTCCCCATAATATTATCATGCTAACTAGTGCGCGCTTTCTCTATAGCCGCTCATGACTCTTCTCTTCTCTAGACTCGCGCAGGACTTCTTGGTGTTTCAAACGATCCTCGGGCAAGCTGATGCAGGGGACGCGGCTGCGAGCGAACGTCTTCCTCAAGTGACGAGGCAGTTCTATCACTCGTCGAGCTTAAACGCGTCGTACATTGTGTATCTCGGTGCGTTGCCGTCTTGAGATATCCGATCGAGGTCACTAATGGACGTCAGGGATCGGCATCTTTGTGGTGACCTACTTCTACATGCTCAGCTGGTCTTACACGGCGGAGGTCAATGCGAAGCGCCTGCGGGAGGAATATCTCAAGGCCACTCTTCGACAAGATATAGCCTACTTCGACAACGTCGGCGCCGGAGAAATAGCAACTCGTATACAGACCGACACTCGTAAGTCGAGACCGTTTCAATGAATGTTTTTCACTCACATCCGACAGATATGGTGCAGCGCGGCATATCAGAGAAGGTTGCGCTCGTTTGCCAATACATGGGCGCGTTCATCGTCGGTTTCATCCTCGCCTTCATCCGGTCGTGGCGCCTCGCTCTCGCACTTTCATCCATCATACCCTGCCTCGGCCTCTTCGGCGGGATACTGAACTACTTCACGACTAAATTTGTGCAGTAAGTAGGCTGATGTCGTTTCCGCGAGCTTACGCTTACGTATACATCTTCTGCAGACGAACTACGAAGCACACGGCAGACGCCGGCACTGTTGCGGAAGAAGTCATATCGACGGTCCGCACTGCCAAGGCCTTCGGAACGCAGGGAACATTGGCAGGCATGTACGGACGTCACATCGAGCTGGCGTATAACGAGGACCTTAAGAACTCCATCGTGCAAGGCATGAGCTCCTCGGCATTTTTCTTCATTATCTATAGCTCTTACGGTCTTGGTACGTCCAAGTCTATGCAGGAAGGCTTATCACTAATTCTCACGTACCGTCTGCAGCCTTCAGCTTTGGGACGACGCTGATTCTACACGGTCGCGGTATGTCTTGAGCGCCGCATATATACCGTTTAAATGACGACGAATCGATTGCAGCGGATCCCGGAGTTGTCATCAACGTTTTTTTCGCTATTTTCATCGGCGCCTTCTCGATCGCGCTGCTTGCGCCCGAGATGCAAGGTGAGCTCGTCAGTCATACCACCATTGGGACGGCGCCTGATCAATGTTGCTCTAGCTATCAGTCAAGCTCGAGGCGCGGCGGCCAAGCTTTATGCTACCATAGACCGTGTCCCGAGCATAGACGCATATAACGAGACCGGACTCAAGCCGGATATCGTCCAAGGAGATATCACGCTGACGGACATCAAGTTCGCATACCCGGTGAGTCTTGTATGTCTCACGCTCTGCGTATCTTGTGTTCTTATCGTTTTCAGGCTCGTCCAGATGTTCAAGTCGTCAAGGGCGTTAACTTGCACTTCCCGGCCGGAAAGACAACCGCTCTAGTCGGCGCATCCGGATCTGGCAAATCGACGGCCATCTCCCTCGTCGAGAGGTTCTACGATCCGTTGGAAGGCGTTGTGCAGCTCGACGGCGTTAACCTGAAGGACTTGAACCTGAAGTGGCTGCGCTCTCAAATTGGACTCGTCAGTCAGGAGCCCACACTCTTCGCGACGACCATCAGGGTGCGTGTAGCCATGGGTGTCGGTCCGCCACGCATATATCTGACCTACTCATCGCAGCAAAACGTTGCTCACGGGCTCATCAACACACGGTGGGAACACGCCGCGCCGGAGAAGCAATTCGAGCTGATCAAGGAGGCGTGCGTCACCGCGAACGCGGATGAGTTCATTGCGAAGCTTCCGGAAGGTTACGATACCATGGTCGGCGAGCGCGCCATGTTGCTCTCAGGCGGACAAAAGCAGCGGATCGCGATCGCGCGCGCCATCGTGGCAGACCCTCGAATCCTGCTCCTCGACGAAGCGACATCTGCGCTAGACACCCAGTCCGAAGGCATCGTCCAGGACGCGCTCGACAAGGCGGCCACGGGGCGCACGACCATTACAATCGCACACCGGCTTTCGACGATCAAGGACGCGGACGTGATCTTCGTCATGGGCGAGGGGCTAGTCCTGGAACAGGGCACGCACACCGAGCTGCTGCAGAACGCCGACGGTCCCTACGCGCGGCTCGTCGAGGCGCAGAATCTGCGGCAGGCCGAGGAGCGCGAGGTGAACGACGAAGAGGATGACGACGTGGAGGTGACGGAGAGCAGCGCATTCGAGAAAAGGCTGAGCAGGCGGTACAGTTACTCGCTGCGCCGCAACAGTATGACGCGATCCCTGGCGAGCGAGATATTGGAGGACCGGGCGCGAATTGAGCATGACGACGTCGAGGAGCACAGCGCGTTCTCGTTGTTCAAGCGGATGGCGCATATAAACCGCGACGAGACCATGTTCTATGTGTTTGGCGTGTTCGCGGCTATGTGCTCGGGGGCGGTGTATCCGGCGTTTGGGATTGTGTTTTGTGCGTGTCTCATTGCGAGTCATCTCTGTTTTTCTGATCTGTTTTGTAGCACAAGCGCTGACGGGTCTGGCCGCCGAAGATCCGGGCGAGAAGCGCAGGGAGGGCGACCGGAACGCGTTGTGGTTCTTCATCATTGCGCTCGCCTCGACTGCTGCCGCCGGCGTTCAGAATTACGTCTTCACCTCCACCGCTGCTGCTCTGACTGCGAAGCTGCGCACTCTGTGCTTCAAGGCCATACTTCGCCAGGATGGTGGGTGCAGAGACGTATGTCAAAGCTGCTCGATCTGACTCATGTTTGCAGTGGTGTTCTTTGATGAAGAGGGGAATAGTGTGCGTACCTGCGCTGCTCTGAGTGCCAAGTTTCCTGATCGTCGCTTTCAGGCTGGAAGCCTCACGTCGAGCTTGAGCGAAAACGCGCAGAAGATAAACGGGTTTGCGGGAATTACCCTTGGAGTGTGAGTCCTTGCCCGCGCTATGAGCACTAAGCGGTTATTGACGGGAGACTTGCAGGATCATACAAAGCATGTCGACCCTCGTCTGCGGTATCGCCATTGGTACTGCGTAGTCTTGGAGAATTGGTCTAGTAGGCATGGGTACGCGTGAAAGCCCAACGTCCTCTATCATATCTGACATGGCGTCCCCTCGCAGCTTGCACGCCGATTTTGGTGTCCACCGGATACATCGCACTGGTAAGATCGCAATCGCCGTCGCTTATGTGGAGCGGAAGGCTTACATCTAAAACAGCGCGTGGTCGGTCTGAAGGATCAGAAGAATAAGAAGGCTCACGGGGAATCTGCACAACTCGCTTGCGAAGCTGCGGGGGCCATACGGACCGTCGCTTCGCTGACGCGGGAGCACGACTGTTTGGCCCTATACAGCAAGAGTTTGGAGCAGCCGCTGAAGCGGTCCACCCGTGCTTCCGTCTGGGATAATGCGGTCTATGCCGCGTCGCAGGCGTCGTCTTTTTGGATCATCTCTCTGGTCTTCTGGTATGGCGCGAAGCTGGTAGCCGCGAGGACGATTACGGTGTCGGCCTTCTTTGTGGCTCTAATGGTACGTAAGGGCGTATCATGTGGCGACTTATACGATATTGATTACGAGACTAGAGTACAACGCTCGGTGCTATTCAAGCCGGGAACATGTTCGCCTTCGTGAGCGACATGTCTGGCGCTCGAGGGTCGGCGGCGGACGTCGTAGAGCTTCTCGACTCCCAGCCAGATATCGATTCGGAATCTATCGAAGGACGCAAGATCGACCGGGCGTCGACCAAGGGGCAGATCAAGTTCGAGAACGTGTACTTCAGGTGCGAGCGGCGGCTTTCATGTATGCCACAATTTCACCTTCTACGCAGGTATCCAACTCGCCCAGGTATTCGTGTCCTGCGTAAATTCGACTTGACCATCGAGCCGGGCACGTATGTCGCGCTCGTCGGTGCGAGTGGGTCTGGAAAGTCCACGACGTGAGTACAGGCCGGCTGTATGTGTTTCTCGTCATTGATGTGTTCGACAGTATCCAACTCATCGAGCGATTCTACGACCCGCTTCACGGTGCTCTATATGTGCGTCTAATATTCAATTCACACCCATGCCCATCTGAATTTTCTCCAGTTCGACGGGCAGCACATATCCGCGCTCAACATAACCGAGTATCGCAAACAAGTGGCGCTCGTCTCGCAGGAGCCGACACTGTACTCTGGCACCGTACGCTTCAATATCCTGCTGGGCGCTACGAAGCCGCACTCGGAGGTGACGCAGGAGGAAATAGACGAGGCGTGTCGGAAAGCGAACATCCTTGACTTCATTGGTCGTTTGCCGAAGTGCGTAGGCCGTAATACGTAGGTGTCAAATTCTTCTACTAACACAATATGCAGTGGATTCGACACGGAGGTCGGAGGGAAGGGCAGCCAACTTTCCGGCGGGCAGAAACGTGAGCAATCTCAGTTATGACCTCGCGTACCGCATACTGATCCTCGTATCTCATTAGAACGCATCGCTATCGCTCGCGCGCTGCTCCGGAATCCAAAAGTGTTGCTTCTGGATGAGGCCACGTCCGCGCTGGACTCTACCTCGGAGAAAATCGTGCAGGCCGCCCTCGACGAAGCCGCGAGAGGACGTACGACAATTGCTATCGCGCACAGACTGTCCACTATTCAGAATGCGGACAAGATGTGCGTTCACTGGTATCCTACATGCCGGGGACGACCTCACTGATATCTGCGCAGCTGCTTTATTAAGGAGGGGCGCGTCAGCGAGACCGGGACGCACGCAGAGCTGGTTGCTCTGAAGGGCGATTACTACCAGTACGTGCAGATGCAGACTCTGAGCGCGAGGTAGGCTACGCTCGGTTGTGGGGTTCATGCTGTGGTACTTAATGTGGTGTGTTTATTCAATACTGAACAAGATCATTGGCTTTGCATATGCTGCCAGGAGCCCTTTCCATACCTTGGTACCGTGAAATTGTGCTTACTCAGTACGGACCGTTTGTTCGCGAAAATGCTCTACTCCACGTTACGCGCTTCAGCTTCGGTCCCGTTTATGGTGAGTTGAAATCGTTCAGATCCTTTGCGAGCTGACACGTATTTTGAGCACAGGTTCCTTCACACGAAGTTCTTCAATGACCTCAGAGGCTGACTCCGTCGTGATGGGGTACTTTGAGAATCGAGGTGCTCTAGTCTCTATCATACGTCCGCGCAAGGCAATGGGGTATCATATGTCAATACGTAGGTGCCTCCCTCTCGGCGTGACCCCGATGCCGTTGACAGGAGACTCCAGCTAGCAACGTCCGATCGGCTTTGGTCCGGCTAGTGACCAAGGATGCTAGCCGTCGGCACACCAGTTCTGGTCGGCACGCCATTTCGGCCGTACTCCGAGTCGTCACCGTGACACGGAAAGCCAAAATCAGTGTCCGTCCGCGTCATCGTTCGTGAAGTCCGACGCTATGCCCCCCGTAGAGGCCCACGATGGATCCTTTCACGTATGTCTTACCCTTTCTTTGATTTTGTAACGAGGCGCGCGATGCCGAAACTAAAGCTCGAAATTAAAGGCATCGTTCGGATCCCGGGCGTGTGTCCTTTTGAGACGTCATTAGCTATCCCTTCAATGAAGACTGCACCCCGTGGTAGGATTGCCGCGGTGGACGTTTATAGACCTGCTGCCTTCCTGCTCGATGCCACCAGCATTCATCTCCACCTCGACGGTGGAAGTACGTCGCAAGAACGCGTCGGTGCCGGGCAAGGCGATATCGTGCCCAATGACGCTACCATACCTGCCTGTAACGCGCTCGGCGGCATTGTCGCGCCGATATATTCGTCCGCTCGTCGACCGCAGCGTCTGCGCATGACAATTAAACCTGTACGTAACGCACAACGAAAGGTTGTTGCACACTCACGGAGTCGTCGGCAGCCTCAACGCTAGTCGGTGGTTGTGCTTGTCCTCCTCCGACGCCGTCCTTCGGTTTGGGCACGACGATAACCGGACGCGAGCGTCCATATAACAGCAATAGTTGCCGTGTACATCGTCTTCTGTGCCCGCAAGCTATCATAACGACACAGACATGTCCATCCAACTCCCGATTGAAGAGCTTACGCGCTTATGTGTGCATGCTCAGCTTTCGTCCTCGTCTGACGAAAGCATCACACTCTCAGTCAGACCGTCGCCCCAGGGAATCCCACATGCTCAGCCTCTTCCGCCACCAACTGGGTACCAAATCAACTTTGAAATCAAGTCCACAAGCCAGGGAGCCACGCTCGTAGTGTCTGTAACACTGCCGCAACAGGAGATCAGCTCAGAATTTTCGGGCAGCATAAATAGCCACGGTACGCGCGCACGTCCTGTGATCTTTGTAACTGTCTCTTGTGCTCACCGGTCACCCTCAGGCGAGCGTTCCTCGGTCGACGATCCGTCATACAGTGTGTTTTGTGTACATTGTGCGTGGCGGTATTGATCAGGACATACAGAATTGTTCATCGAGAAGGAGTCCACTCCTTCTGGCCTGCCAAACGCGACCTACACGTCTGGCCCGTCGGACGAGGACCTTCAATCATGCTCTCCCGTTGATCCGGGCTTCTTCCCGCCACTGTATAACGATTTGAATTTCTTCCCTCTTGCCAATGCCACGGTGGACTCGATGCAGGGGCTCACTGGTCAGTCATGCATCACTAATACAAGCTAATACACTGCTGGATAACTCATCTGTATGCAGATCCCATGATCTTATCCATGCTAGCCGGCTTATCCCCTTTGGAGCTAGCGAGCGGTACATGGAATCAACCTCCGAAGGACTCGACCGCTTCCCCTACCCTCCAAACGCCCGTATCACCCGTATCGCCCGCCATTCACTCGCCTGTGCTTCAGCCTCCGCCTTCCTCGTCCTCCTCGTCCCCTTCATTGTCTACATCGCCATCCGGGAGTCCAGCGCTTGCGCCCAATGTGACGCCCCGCAAGCGCAAGAGCAAGGATGAGCAGAAGCCGCGGACGTTGGAGTGCACCATGGGGTGCGAGGAGAGCTTCTCCAGGCAGCATGATCGCTTTCGGCACGAAGTCCTGAAGCACGGGCGGCCGTGCGACTGGGTATGCGACACGTGCCACAAGTTCTTTGGGTCTCAAAAGAACCTGGACAAGCATGCGTGCAACAAGAATTCGCGTTGGACGGCCCCTACTTGTGAGTGTGAAGCGTTTGATTCGAGGAGCCTGCCGCTACAGCTTGAACTCATCGACAGAGGAACACACATTGGAAATTCAGGGATCTACGCCTCATTCGATACGAGAGCGATCTAGATTGCGTATTTACGCATACCCATAGACTATCACTGATCAGGTCCTATGCTATGCAAATCCATCTTCACGTCAGACCTACTGAAATTTCCCCTGCGGAACACCACGTCCATATTCTTCGGCAGACTCAGCGCGAACGGCGAGAACCCGTTCTTCAGCCCATCCATATGCGGCGAATCTGCCGGCAATTCCCACTCCCACTCACGCAGCAGCATTGAGATGAGCGTGCGCATCTCGTAGAGCGCAAAATTCCGCGCAGGGCATTGACGTGGGCCGAGCGCGAAGGGCCTGGCGGTCATGTCAGTGACGGCAGACAGAGCCAAATGGAATGAGGCGACGCACATCCACAAGCCAGCATCTACGTGAGCGATCTCCTTGTCGTCGCGGTTCATGAAGCGCTCCGGCTTGAACGATGAGGGGCTGCAAATGTGGAGATGATCAGGGGGCGATGGGAGTGCTAAAGGAATAACAGACCTTGGCCAATAGCGCGGGTTATAATGGATCGCGCAGATGTTCAGAATGACGGAGGTGTTGGCGGGGAGTACGTATCGTTTGCCAAGCGCGCTCACGAGCTCCGCCGGTCGTGCGCTTGCGCGGGGGACCATGTAGACCTGCGCAGCATGTATAAGCGGATTATCCGAATCTTTGGGGGCACCACTACTCACAATGGGCGTGTTGATGCGCAGCGCTTCGCGGATGCAGGCCTGGATGAAAGGAAGATCGTGCAGGTTATCTAGGTTCGGCTCGTCGGTCCCCATGGCGGCTAGGACCTCGGCGCGTGCGCGGACTTGCATCTCTGGGTGCTTGGCGAAAAAGTAGACGAGGCTGGACATGGCGCCGGCGGTTGTGTCCTGAGAGGGGGCGTGGCTCAGCGAGGTAGCGCGTACAGTTACGACCTTTGAACTCACGTGTCCGGCAATGAAGAAGACGACCATATTGTCGCGAAACTCGACGTCACTCATTTCGGGCTAGAGCTTGCAGTCAGGGAGGTGTCGAAGGAGGAAGAAAATGAGGACATACCTCCTCAAGCATGTAGGTCAGCATGTCGTTGCCCTTGTTTTCTTTTTTCTGATCGAGGATGTTGGTAAACTTGGCGATGAGCGCGTCAATTTTGCGGATGATGTCGCGACGAGGGATGAGCCTCTCAAGTCCAGGGAAGACGATATAGCTAAAATTCCATGAGGAAATGATAGTCATAACGGGCACGGACAAACAGGGGGTTGGCTATGCTGTCCATGACATGGCTGTACTCTTTGACGAAGGGTCTGTGGGACGGTCAGATTGAAGGTGCGGAATGAAGCCCGGAAACCGCACGTGTTGGTGTCCTCGATACTGTTGAAGTCCCAGCCAAAAGTTGTTGATCCGACGGCGTCCAGCGTGAACCGCTGGTCGGGAAAGGTCAGCTATACGGGAATCGAGAGACGAAACCCATGGACACTGACCATGGCCAAGTCATCCCATTGCATTTTTCCGCCGTCTCCCATGACACGGAAAAGGCGATTAGCGAGATTGACGAAATCTTCGATGGGAAGATTGCTGCGAGACATGGGTTAGCGGATGGCGGGATGGACCAGCGCGATGCTTACCGTTGAAGCGCAGATTTGACCACGCGAGAATGGCGCTGCCAATTGATGCCGTTGGATAGGATAACATTGGTCTGATCGACGTAAATTAGTGATGTGAGTCTTGTTCAAAGGCTTTGGACGTCTACTTTACCCACAAGCCGCCATAGCAGCAGGTCATCTTCGAGCTTGGTGAGTATATAATCCGTGTTAACATGTACGAGTGCGTACCAGGAGGCTCCTCTTTTGGCCAAGTCACGATGTCTGCGGAGATGTCCTTCGCAATCTGAACTTCGCTTGTATAATCTGCAGATATTGACGAGCTGAGACACCCACCTTATCATCGAGTACATGGACTATCCAGCGGCCAAGCGCATAGACCAGCACCACGCCCTCGCCGCGCTCGGCGAAGGGGAGAAGCAAACGCTTGATACGCACATCTTCGACTTCTCCTGTGAAGTAGCTCCAGAGCAGTGGCAGGACAGGGACGCGGGGTAGATGAGCGAGCTCGGGGGGCGGCGTGAAGAGTCTTCGGCACGCGATGACGAGGAGACCGACTGCAGTGAGTAGCACCCAGTGCTCTTGCATCGCTGTGACGATTGTCGACATGGCAAAAGTTGGACGAAGAGGCGTCTAGCTGGCACTCGCGTTATAAATGAGGTATGTGCAATGTTGACAGGTAGGCTCGTTACAGCGGATGAAGTGCGCACTTTGGCCGGCCGTCCGCTCGTGTAGCGGCCGTCGCGGCCACATCCGAGGTCATGTACGACTTGGAAAGAGGAGAAGCGTGAATCTATATCAAGTAAGCCGAGAGGAGCACGGCTTCTGCGATGTTGTTAATGATGATATACCAGAGGAACAGGGCCATGGTCGAAGGCAAGAGGTTGAATACGAGATCGTGGGAACTTCGTTTCCTTTGTTTGTAAGTATCTGCTCACATGTAAATACCGCAGAACCGGACCGGCCGGCGGCAGATCGCGGTCATTGTACTCTTGGTTTCAACCGTCATCATGCGCAATAGACCCGTGTTCGGCTTCCCGGACAAAGGTCATGCCCGTTCTTATAGGCCGGTCTTCCGGCCACCTGAAGCTCTGTTATTGCGGTCATGCTGGATACGCCGCTTGCATCTGCGCTCGTCATTTTTTCTCTGACGGTCCTATGGATCGCGCTCAGACACAAGAAACCTTATGAGCACCTTCCTGGTCCAGACAGCACGTCGATAATGGGATACCTTCCTCAGCTGCATGACGAAAAATCACTGCATAGTTTCCATTACAGCATGTGTGCTCGGTACGGTCATGTAGCGCGTCTGCGCGGAGGGTTCTTCGGGGTGCGTCACTATCTGACTCTGCTGTCATTCTTCTAATTGTGAACAACCTAGCTCCAGAAGGACGCGCTATACATCACAGACCCCCTTGCTCTACACTCGATCTTGGTGCGCGATCAGCGCGTCTTTGAAGAATCGACGGAGTTCAGAGGGTGTGTCGCGTCGCTCTCCTGCGCTCTATAAGTCACTCATCATGCACGTAGGCTCTTTGGTATCATTCACCACGGCGAACATACCGCTACGGCATATGGCACGTCTCTGCAGCTTCCTTTCGTATGCTGATATTGACATTTCTGCAGGCGCCGCTCATAAACGTCTGCGTCGGGTGCTCAATCCAATATTCACAGCCGCTTTTGTCTCCAAGCTCTCGCCTATCTTTTACAAAATTGGTTTTCAACTCCGGGACAGGCTTGCTGGCATGCTTCAAAACGGGCCAGCTGAAGCCACCAATATCGACATGCTTGATCTCCTGACGCGCACCGCTCTCGAGCTCATCTCTCAGGGCGGCCTGGGACATTCATTCAATAGCTTCGAAGAGGACAGCAAGGAGTTTGACACGTTCCACGAGGCGCTGACGACTGTTCTGTGAGTCATCTCCCCTTCGAGTGAGCCAGCCACTCATCGAAGTAGGCCAATGGGCGGTCGCTTGTTCCTAGTTTTCCCCTTTCTCAATGGATGGCGCAAGATGAAGCCGGCTTGGCTTCGGGGATTTCTCTCTGCTACTGTCAGGTACATTCCCTGGCCGTCTGCGCGCAGAGTGAGTTGGCTTGTAATGCCAGAGCCGTTGCCACATCTGATGCGCCTCCAAGTTTAAGTGGGCTGTTGATACGATGCACCCCGTCTGCAAGCGACTGTTCATGGACAAGAAGAGGCTCATTGCGCAAGGGAGCATCAGCGAGCTCGAGAAGACAGTTTCAGGCGGGAAGGACTTGTCGTCCCTACTCAGTAGGCTTCCATCATAACCGTCTTCCCAATTCCACTTATCCGTCGTACTCAGTCGCACGCAACTTCGAAATAGACGATGCGGACAGGATGGACGACGAGATGGTCATTGCCACGATGAGGTCTTACTCTTCTTTCCGTTCCGTATGACTACTGAGCCTCTCTGCAGCTCCATCGTCTTGGGCGGACAAGAGACCACTGCCGGAGCCTTATCCCGTCTTCTCTGTCTGATGGCAGAAAGACCTGACCTTCAGCGGCGGCTTCGCGAAGAGCTGAATACCGCACAGTCTGTGAGTCAACTACTTCGTGGTCGGAGACGTTCGTTGACCAAAGTAGGGCAAGGAGGACGACGAGGAGCTCGACTATTACGAGCTCGACAAACTGCCCCTCCTCGACGGCATCTGCAGGGAGGCACTGCGGGTATTCGCGCCCGTGACCTTCGTCTGGAGGGAGTGCGTTATGTTCACCAACTCCTGTCACTTTTTACTGACATTTCCATAGGACCTACGAGGACAGCGTCGTGCCTCTGCAGTTTCCCATCCGGGACCCCGCGACTGGCGCGGAGACGCGGGAGCTCCTCATCACCAAGGGAACACCCGTCTACATCGGCATGGGCGCGGCGAACCGGTCTACGACAATCTGGGGCGCGGACGCGGCGGAGCTGAAGCCGGAGCGCTGGATGGAGAAGAGTATCGACGAGAGTACCCCGAATGGGGTGAAGATGCCTGGTGAGCACACTTTGGGCGATGCTGGGACGCGGCTGATGCTTGTATCATCGTAAGGGATATACTCGAACATCATGACCTTCCTCGGTGGTGGCCGTGCGTGCCCGTGAGTCTTAACTTGGATTTTGCATCGTTGTGCATGACTGAAATGTCTACCTTGCAGTGGCATGAAGTTTGCGATCTTGGAAATCAGTGAGTACATGCTCCCGAGCGCCGTTCTTGCTATATTGAAACTCACTTGCTATCCAGAGCTCGTCCTGTCGATCCTGATCCCCGCCTTCGAGTTCATCTCGTGTCCAGAGGAGATCGATTGGCGCCTAGGTATCACTGTTGGTCCGTACGTCAAGGGCAAGGAGGAGGCTGGGCCCAGTGTGCCTCTCATGGTGAAGAAAATCGGCGGACAGTAGGTAGACATGAAGCTACAATTGATTTTTTGCTTGCGCACAGCGCCTATCGATCGTATATGCATACTGAACTTCGCGACGTGTAGTGTTATTCCAGTGCAGTGTTAAAGCGACGACCTCATCCGCCGCGTGTATACTAGTCCACTGTCAACCTTCGCAAGAGTTGAGTGGGTGTGGCGACGTTGATGTTGTGTTTAGACAAGTGTCGGTTCGAGCTTTGTGAGAAGAAATGAAGATTAGCATGGGACTTCGTCGTCCGCGATGAGATACATACTGGTGCAGAGTCGCCATCTCCACTCGGATGAGTTTGCTGTACGGGAGACAAAAGCTTGGAATGTAGAACAGAAAAGCGGTCAGCTGTATAAGCCTACAAACGACAGAGTGATGCCGGCGAACAAAACCAGGTCACAATATGTGGCGCACGGCGCCTGGGCTCTATGTTCGTAGTATAGTACCTTCGATAGGCGAACTGTGTATCGTGTATAGAAAGGAAGAAGGGATAGGTGGGATATCGATGTGTTATCTTTAGTCACTTCATTGTCACTACTTCAACTGCCCTGTTCTTCGACGACATCTACTTAATCCTCCGTACGCGCTCCCTCAATGAGATCCACCGCACTGGCGCTCCGGGGTACAATCGTGCACTCGAAATCATCCGCACGCCTGCAATAAAGCAAAGTGAGTCAGTAAAACACGAACCAAGGAGGAAGGACCACGATTGAGAAGGACAAGGAGCGACAACTCACAGCACGAGAATTCCGCCGTACGTCCCCGGAACATCGACCTCCTTCCCGTCTTTCGTTGTCTTCTTTATGTCGAATGTGGCGAGGATGGACGCCAGGGCCTGCCAGAGGATTGCCTCAGCGAGGTAGCGGCCGACACAGACGCTGTCGATCGAGTGCATATCAGCCAGCGAACATGAGATAGCAGGCGTGCATGATATGCCACGCTCACCGCCTGCCGAACCCGAATGCAATCGAGTGCCAGTTGCGAAGGTCGCCCTCGAGGAAGCGTTCGGGGCGGAAGACATTCGGGTCCCCGAATGTATGCTCGTCGTAGCACATCGCCCTACAAGGGAGCATCAGTCGGAAGAGCAATCTGTCCTATTATTCGTACCAGATGTTTGGTAGGATCGTCACGCCTGGATTACGCAAGTCAGATCAGTAGGAGCACATGAAAAGAACGACCACCAACAGACCTTTGGGGATGAGGTAGCCGTTATATATCATGTCCTGCACCGGGCTGTGCGGCAGACCTACGCCGGTCATCAGCTTGAAGATACAGCTGAAGACGCTGAGCCTGCCCACGTACCAATCGGCAGCGGCGGATGCATGCGAAGGGTTTCCTTGATGACAGCATCGAGATATGGCAGCGACGGACGGTCGCCAAAGTTGGGCAGTCTCTCGGGGCCGACAACGGCGTCGATCTCGGCTTGCGCGCGTCGTTGTACTTCCGGATATCGCACAAGCTCAAGCATGAGCGCGCGCATGCCTGCGAGCGTCTTGGCATCGTCAGTGTCGGTGGGGCATTCGAAGATAGGGTTTGAGCGCCGTACCGTATCGCTGGCAGCTAGTAGCGACGTGTAAGTTGAATTATGCGGATGCACTTGTTGATATAAAGACCCACCGGCGAAGAACTGCGATGCAACGCCTTTGAAGCGCACTTCGTCTTCCGTACTCGTAGCTCGGTCGAGGAGACTTCGCATCCAGGAAGGCGGTGCCGTTCCATTCGCCTGTACGATGCTTAAGCTGATAATGGCTCATGGACAGCACGACTACTCACAATTTGCTGCTTCACGATATTGAACGGCAGATCTCGCATGACTTTGACGAACGCGTTGGAGCGAGCAGCCAGTCTGCTGAAGGTTGAAGAGGCAGCCGAAAGCCAGGACGGGAGGAACCTCACTGTGGCCCTCATCAGCCGACAAACCTCGAGTAGTCCAGAGTACGCACGTGGTGGGAACAGGAACACAAGCTGAGATCCCGGTAGCGTAGCTTCCTCGAGGCAGTGGATTGCTCCCTCGGTAGCCTCCATCAGATCCTGGCCATTTTTCGACTCGGCGTCGAAGCCGTAGCAGATATTGATAGACATGGCGCTCACGCATCTGTGCTATGTTATGAGAGGGAGTACAAAGGCGAGGGGATGGGTATTGACTGGCGAATATGTTCCATGAAATTATTGGGTTCGCGCAAAAACTGCACAAGCAGTTTGTTGATGCATGGCACGACAGCTGGGTAGTGCGAAGGGACGGCGCCTGGGTTGAATTCCTGGTGGAATGCGCGGCGCGCGAGACGCCACTCATCGCCATAGTGCAGATGGCCAATGTTCGTGCCCCAGCCAATTCTGAATGCGTGGATTCAGGTCAAATGAGAGCTGTATATGCGAATCAGGGGACTCACAAGCTGATCATCACATTTTGTGGCCGGTCGGAGGTCAGACCAGCGCTCTTGTCTAAGATCTCGTATGCGGCCTCGGCAGAGTTGATGACGAGCATCTCGCGAGTAAGCGCTTTGAGGTAGACAATGTCGCCTGTGTACAAGGTTAAACGGGGTTGACGGATGGTGTAGGTATTTCAAGAGCGCGTGTGACGTACCGTACGTTTGCCCCCATTCCATGTATTTCAGCCATGCGTTGTCCTGCGGCATCTGCAAGAGGTTCCCTAGCAGAGGCATGCGCGGGGGGCCTGGAGGAAGCGGTGTTGCCTGACGGTTTCTCGCGTACATGGCGAGCCCGCAGGCAAACAACACCGAGGCAGCCAGTAGCTGCGCGTCTGAGGTCATAGGCGGTGAGAAGAGTCAAGCGACGAGCAGGAGTGTGTAAGCTATAGAAGAAATAGAGGGATGCATGTATCGCTCGGAAGAGCTCGAACTGCGCTGGCGTACTTGGGGTCGGGCTGTCATGCATCGTGCATTCATGGACGGCGTTTAAACGGCTATACAGCGGCCGGCGGACTTGGTTGAAGTTCGTGGCGACTGCAACATCAGGCTACTCAGGCTAGTCTGTATATCTGACATACATCAGGAACGGAGAAGCAGCTGCAACGAGACACGGCGGGCAGGAACAAGGTGCAAAGACTGCGATGAGAGCAGGAAGTGTGACACAACGGTGACAACAAACGTGATTCAGACATGTTCGGCAAAAGCCGTTCATTTTGCTTTACCGCCAAGTTGTTCTCCCACCCTCACCTCGTATACGTTCTACTATCCTCCAGGTCTCGCTTCCCACGCAGGTCCCACTCCACTATGCTCTAGCCGTGATCTATGAAGCCAGCATGAAGCAGTTCGCTGTGATGATGATTTCAAGCCTGCAGCAATGC
The DNA here is from genome assembly GCA_007026445.1 of Schizophyllum amplum. NCBI lineage: Eukaryota > Fungi > Basidiomycota > Agaricomycetes > Agaricales > Schizophyllaceae > Schizophyllum > Schizophyllum amplum. The sequence goes on from VDMD01000050.1 coordinate 101,956, forward strand.
GCACCAGATGCGCACGGCCGGCGGCGCTAGTTTAGCACCGTAACGGCGCCACGCGCTGAGCAATCTCGGCCGCTTGTCGTCTGCCAACCTGTCCGGGCAACGCATCGGCTGTGCTCGCATAAAGTAGGAAGGTCGCACGACTTCCGCAATCCTCAGTTGCATCATATCGTGAACTATTATGCCGATCCTCGAACTTTTCGCGTCTGTCGGTTTCGATGAGGCGCAATCTCTGTCTGAAGTCAAGGATGCAGCCGCATCTATAGCTGAAGGAGAAGCACTCGCACTGTATGTTCTTTCGCCGCCATCGTGGCAGAGGGTTTCCGATCTCCCGCGTCAGAGTATTTGCAGGACGTGAAATCGAGGATCCCAACTACGTTCACTGGGCGCTGGGTATGTACCCCAATCGAATGGTACAGTATGCTATGGCTCACTGTTGTCCGTCACCCACAGAATGGCCCTCGCTTCGCGCTCGCGACGTGTCGATGCAGGACGGCAGCTATCAAAGACTCATGAAGGCCGTCGGTTCGAGCATACGCCGAGGGCCCATCGTGACTAGTCTCCTCGATGACCAGATCAAACCATTTTCAGGCATCCTGGACACACCGGTGCCAGAATTTGCGGTCACCAAGGTCAAGGGGCGGGCAGCGCGTGCGCAGGCCGCCCAAGCCATCGATGGCATGCTCGCCAACCCGCACGAGCGCACGACTCAGGGCGAGGTAGTGCTGCGTGGCATAGACGACGAGGACTGCGTCATCTTCGTCGCGGGGTGGAAATCTGTGGAGGTGAGTTCGGTCCGGCGCTGAACAGATGCAATTGTCCTTCCATGCCCGTGGAACTCCAAAGCTGACTGTGCTTACCTTTGTAGGATCATATGTCGGAGCTGTCCAAGCCTTCGCAGAAGGCCGTGAATGATCTGGCGGAATCGTGCATGGAGGTTGTATACATTGGTCATTGTTCAGGGAGGATACTCTGAGTCTTGAGTTTTGAGGAGACGTCACGCGTCACAGCTCCAATGATTATGAAGGAAGTCAGAACGTTACAATGGCAAGTGTTGATGTGAATTCATTGGAAGATGGTCTTGAGTCTTGTCAAAGGAATTTTTTCTGTATGAGTAAGTATCTGAAGTCGAACCGAACAAATAAAGGGACATGCCGAAAAGGAGATAGCAAAGCCAAATATGCGCAAAGTGCATCTTGCCATTGTCCCCTTCATGCGCAAGTTGCCGCCGGCCGCAAAAGTTACCTCTAGATCAGCGACTACAATATTAATGATGAAGTTCGACTACGCAAAGCCGTACTCGACCCAGTGTCATGGCAGTTGCACTTGCGTTCCCTTCGGATCTCCTTCACGCCAACGGCGTAACCAAGAGCGTTCACGAATTCCGGATTCCTGGGGCCATCCTCCAGCATTCTCAAACCCGCGATGTTCTTCTTCTCGCTGCGCTTTCTGCGGTCCATGTGCTGGCGACTGGCATTGAGGACGCGGCTGTAGGTGAGTTAATCTTTCATGCGTCCTGAGCAAGAGCTTCATTGCTGCTCATAGCATTCGTGGACAACGAGGGTCGCATGCAATACATATCCCTTCATGTCGACGAGGACATGACGGCAGGAGAAGCTATCGCAGCTGTACAACATGCATTCACCAAGGCCCGCACCGTTGACACGCAAGATCGACTATCCGACATGAAACAGTTTTGTACAGCGCTAAATGTTCGTCACGGAAGGACGTTCAGTGCGTGATAATGTCCCTCTTGCAAACAGAGTTACTGATGTGCCACAAGTGGCTTCCCCTTGGCTGTATCGTCTGACGGCGTCCACTGCACCTTTGCCGGCGACGCGACCCTCTATTCCCCGGCGAACATCTACAACATCGCCAGCAATGTCCTCGATGCGCTCAAAATTGTCGCCGAATCTCCCGCCACGTTAATCTCCGACTTCAGCTTTCCTAGCGCATTGTCAAGATTGCACAAGGCCGGCATATCTCTCGCACCCCCGCCTCCTCCGTCCCACGGGGTCAGAACTTTCCGCGACGCGTTCGCTCGCGCGGCATCAGCATATCCTACCAACGTCGCACTTACGGACGGCGAGACGGACTACAACTACGCCGAATTCGACGCGCTGACTGATATGCTGGCCGATGAGATAGCCGAAATTCTTTCTGGCGGCGCAGACACAGGATTCATCGCCACCTGCATCCCGTCGTCTCCTATCGCCATCATCGTCCTGTACGCCATAATCAAGTACGGAAACGCGTACGTTCCACTTGACGTGCGCTTGCCGACATCGCGCCTGAAGCACTCGCCGAAGACTCTGGCGCCGCGCTTCTCATCACATGCGCCGACTCGCCAGATATACCCGCAGGTTCTGTGCTCAGGCTGGACGTCTCGAACTTCTTGTCGAAGAACAAGCATCGTATGATGGACTGGACAGGCAGCAGCAGGACGCTGTGGGCGCGTCACGCCGAGCGAGCTGGCGTACGTTCTGTACACGAGTGGCATACTGGACTCCCGAAGGGCGTGCGCATGACGGTGTCCGCCGTCTTGTCCCTGATATACGATCGCGCTGTGGGACTCATTACGCCCGACATGCGTGTCGCACAGGTTCTCAACCTCGCGTGGACGGATGTCTGCTGGACACATGCTCTACCCTCACTATGGGCGCAGCCCTCGTCTGCTTCTCCTCGTTTGAGGTCCTCGACCCTAAGAATCTCGCCAAACTGATTCGCCTCCGCCAGGTCAATGTCACTACGTTCGCGACGTCACTTTTCCGCCAGGTGCTCTCGGTCGCGCCAGATCTGTTGCGAACATACGCCTGGTCGTCGTCGGTGGAGAGGCACTGGATTTCACGCAGTGCCGCCGTTTCCGAGCCGTTCAATTCGACGGCCGAGTTGATCAATGGATACGGTCCTACTGAGACCTGCCTCATGGCGTAAGCTCTCTGCCATCGATACGATATACTTGTAACTGATCAGCTTGACAGAACCGCCTACTCTGTCCATCGCTTGCTAGAGCAGGGCCCTGTGCCTATCGGCGGCCACTCAAGTATACGCAGTGTGTCGTGCTTGACAAGCAAATGCGGCTGGCACCACCCGGGATACCTGGGGAGCTATACATCGGCGGGCGCGGTCTCGCTGCGGATACTTAAACCGACCAGCCGAGACCGCCGCAGCGTTCGTCCGTATATCAATTCCAGGCCTCGATCAGCCACCATCCATTTCTATCGAACGGTGCGTGCTCTGTGAGATGCCGCTTTTCATCATCTGATGCGCGCATATCAGGGAGACCTCGTGAGGTGGCTTCCCAGCGGTGACATGCAATTCGAGAGACGCCTACAGGCGGGGCAGATTAAGATACGCGGACAGCGTCTTGAACTTGCGGAGGTCGAAGCCGTAATTGTGAGCAGTGGCCTGCGAAGGACGCTGCAGTCGTATATGTGAAGCCTGCGACGGCCGGTCGCCATATCTCGCTGCGTTCGTGGTACCATCTCGCGACAACAACGCCGTACTCGACCCGCACGCGTTCGTGCGCGCGCTGAAGGCAGCGGTTCCTGCATATATGGTCCCGCACGCGGTCTATATCCAGGATACACTTCCACGAACAACAACGGGAAGCTTGACCGACGGGCTCTCGAAGGCATGGCGCTGCAGCGGGATACCGAGCCGGTAGACAACGGCGCAGCTAAGGCAACACACAATGGGGATCACTGCACGACGGAGACACCGAGGACCGTATCTGCGCTATCTACAGCCAGATCATCGGAGTCAAGCAGGTCCGCGCAGAGGATGACTTCTTCGATGTGGGCGGCCACTCGCTGCTCGCCATGCAGGTCAAGTGGCGCCTCGACAAGGAATTCGGTGCGTTATCACCATGCAGGATATTTCCAGGGAGCCACGCCGCGTCACCTCGCCAGCTTGCTCGAGAAGTCGACATGTACCTCCGTCAAGTCCATCGCCGAGGTGGTACGCATGCTCCCCAACGCCAATGGGTCCGAATACCCGCTTTCCGCGGGTCCCGTGGCAGTACTCTGCGAGTAGCTCGCCGGGCGATATCGTCAGCCACTGCCCATTCTGGCTGAGGCTCAGGGGGCCGCTGGATGAAGACCTGCTCGAGCGTGCTGTACAGGATATGGCGCGTCGACAGGACATACTCAGGACTGTCTTCATCGAAGCCGATGACGACCTTCGCGCGCGTGCTTGACTGGCTTCCCACTCTGGAGAAGGTCGATGTGCTGGGATGAAGGGGACGCCTCTGGCGGCGCGTCTGCCATCATGCGAGCAAACCGTTCGACATCGCGGGCGAGCCGCCTTTCCGTCCCACCCTCTTCCGTCTAGGGCCCCAGGAGTACGTGCTTTGCTCCCTCGACCATATCATTACCGATGGATTCTCGGAGGACGTCATCATCAAGGAGCTCGCGAATACTACGGCGCTCTCTGTGGCAGTCCGCCCCGTGCTTCCTGCGCTCCCGGTATCATGTGCCGACTTTGCCCGCTGGGAGCAGAGCGAGTCGTTCGCTGCGCTCATTGCGCCGCAATTGGACTACTGGGCAGCGCAGCTGCAGGGATCTTCTGCTGCAGCCTTTGTCGACGCTGAACTCCCCGACGCGAATCATTCGGCGCGGTCTACAGCTGGCGCCTGCGTGCCCATCGCGCTGTCCGAGTCGCTCGTGGCGCGCATCGACGCAGCGTGTACAGCCATGCGCGTGACGTTCACCATGGCGCTCATGGCGGCCCTGCGCGTCGTCCACTTCCGCCGCACAGGCATAGCCGACGCCGTCTCGGTGGGGCGACCGCCAACCGCCAGCGCTCGGAGATCGCACCGCTGCAGGGATTCTTCGCGACGGCGCTGATGTACCGCATCCACGTCGCGCCAGGACAGACGTTCCGGGAGGTGCTGGAGCAGACGCGGACGCTGTCAGTCGAGGGCTTCGCCCACACCGATGCGCATATGGCGACGATCATGGAGGCGCTGTGGGCGCGCGCGCTGGCGCCGGGGAACGTGCCGATGCGCATCGCTATGGGCTATGTTATTCACGACGCTTCGTCCTGCGAGGCTGCAGGCGTCCAGATGGAGCGGATGGAGGTCAACATGCATGCGGTGCAGCTCGACATGGAGATATATTTCGGCCGCACGGCGGGGAGCGAGAAGGTGACGGGCGAGATCAACTATCGCAAGGACCTTTTCAGCGAATCGTACGTCCAGGGTCTAGCCGCGGAGACGAAGACCGTATTGGAGAAGTTTGCGGAGACATCTGAGTTTTTGGTGGACTGATAGATCTGGTTTTTCGGTGGATCATGATTTGTTGACCACATATTGATATTTCACCCTTCTCCTGCGTACTGTCCTCCTCTCTCGTAGCAGTCTCTTCGCATATATACGGCGGGCAGCGATGGCAAGGCGGCCCTTCCTTCCCTTGTACCAGATATATACCGTTCTACCAGTCCCGCTAGTAAATATGAACTCTGACTTGCAGTATACGAGCGCAGAGTTTTTGCCCGGGCATCGCCTGGGCAAAAAAGTGACACACTAGTCCGATCAGCACGCCGCCGCGTACCGCGAGTGTTGCTCTAGCTTTGAATTGAGGCACCGCGACATGAAGAGTGGCAGGCAGAGGTAATCGTGAAGCCTCCTCGAACACGGCGTCCGGTCTCAGTTCGAGCACTTTGACGTCGCCTGTGCTAGAATGTTGGCCTGAAGGGCGTTAAGTATACTGTGCAGCGAAACGGGCATTGCGTCGAAAGACCTCTCGCCGCGTGTGGGCAGCGGGTGGGGTTGCCGGTCCGCCGATGCGAAGGGGGTGAAGGTGAAAGGCGAAGGTGAGATGAACACTGAAGTACTGAAGGTGAGGCGCGAAACCACCGTTCGGGTGAAGGGGCGGTAGATCTGGTTCCGGCCTTTGGTCCCTCACAGAATTCTGAGGCTCATACAGCGTCTGTCTATAGATGAATGACTCGTCCCCTGTTATCGCGGACACGAAAGCCCGATGTCAATTTTCCTTTTGTCACAAAACTCGAGCAAACAACTGCAGGTCGCGTGCTATTGTGGCACGGTTCAATAAGCATTTTGCCCAGGCAGTACCCGGGCAAAACTTGTTGACTCTCGAGACTGGTACACGGTAAGTATCTGTAGTGCAATATGGCTCCACCACCTCCTCCCCCTCAACTGAACAGCTCATGCTCGAGATCCAAGAGCTTGTTGATGCGGCCGAAATGTCTTCGTCGACGACGGCCAAGAACTTGAGTATTGCTGCATCGTTCTGTGAGCGGATGCCGCGGGCATGCTCTCGGACCTCTGCGAGGAGGGCAGGGAATTCTTGGTGCGGCAGTTGCTGTTAAGGGTGCGCGCGTCCCAGAAGGGGTCAATGAGGACCAAGAGACCAAACTGGAGGCCTGTGAGCGCGAGCGAGAGCAAAAGGGTGAGCAGTGGCTTACAGCGCGGAAAACGTTGACGAGCTTGTATCTGCCCGCAACAATGGGCTGCATCACGTTCTTCTTCCACTTCGCAAACGCGGGGTCGTTGGCGATGTTGGCCAAGTCGAGGCTGCGGTGCTGTGAGAGGTACGCGCTGTGGCAGAACTTCTCTTTCTCGATGGAGCGGCCGCCTTTCGTATTACCGATAGCGGACCAGCGCATGCCGAACTCGATGTTGTCGATCGTGATGTACAGACGAGAGTTGAATGAGTTGACGTTGAGGGCGCCCTGCCTCGCGAGTATGCGCTGAAGGATGGCGATGCGTGAGCGTTGTGATCAAGACGCGAGCATGGCTACGCACATTATTCAGCAGCACGAGACGCCCTATGTCGTCCCCATGCACGTCCTGGCGATCTTGGAAGGACAAGGCGTGCAACGCTGCTGCGTGTGGTACGCACGCCTCCCAGTCTGCCGTGTCCTTGTCTTCCACCGATCGGAAGAGGAGAGCGAGGGAGCGATCCTCGAGCTCGCGGCGGGTCTTGTCCAGCGGCGGCGGACTGAACACAATGTCCCAGGCTTCCTCCTCCATCGTCCGAGTGGGTGCGCCGCGGTCGATGATGTGTTCAAGACGGGACTGGATATCGTTAGGCGCTGGTACGATCGTAGCAGGCGCAGGCGCGGCCTTGGTCTTATGGGCGGCAATGCGTATTACTCCACCCCCTTTGCTGACCGTCCTGAGGAGTGCAACCTTCGCCCTGAGCTGCTTGTCGAACGCCGCCTGCTGCTTCTTGGGGAGCGGCGAGAGCTGGGTGTCGAGGAGCGCGCCAAGCTTGCGCAGAAGCGGCTGTGTTTGGGAGAAAAATCCATGCGCATTTCGCTCGCCACCCGCCTCTTATACGCGGGGCGGGTCCGGTCGAATAAGCGTATGACAGCGAGTTCTTCCCCACTCATCGTGGCAGGAAAGAACAAAGCGCGCCGGTTACACGGTCACATGATTATGGCCTCAACGTAACCCACATTCTCCTCTTCATACTAATAGAGAACATAAGTAACCATCTCATGACTCGGCAATGCTGCTACACTGCAAAGCCCGCACCTGGGTTACCCACCCCTGGTAACTAATTAGATGACATCCAACTGAGTTAGTTGACATCTAATTTGTTTCGTTTGCGTTGCTTTTGAGACACTTCAAGATTTCCTTCGAGATTCCCGCCCATAAGACTTCAAGTACTCGCCAATGACGCCCGGCAGTTCCCGCAACGTCGGCAACGTCTCCGCCCCGGGTTGTGCGGGCGCGTCACCCGACGCCTGCCGTTGATCACTTCAGGCCCGGCTCCGATGCCGCCCATCACCGCCGTCGCCGCCGTCGTCGCGCTCGCCGCCGCACGTCCCGCCGTTCGCAAAGGAATCAAAAAGAAAATCAATTGTACTAAGGTAGCGGTCACCAGGAACTGTCACCTTTACGTAAGCCGATGACGTAATCGATCAAAGGGACAAATCTGAGGTCGACGCGACCCCGACCCGCGTTGGTGGTCTATGGCATAGCGAGGGCCCAGCGGATGCCTTCCTCAATGCATTATGAATGACAGTATATAAGAGCAGCAGCTGCAGGCCGATTACTTAGCTACAGAAGCTTTGACCTGGGCCACCATCTCGGGTGGCAGCGTGCGGTGGCCGTGGTATTTGCGGTTCGCCCACGCCGCCTGAGCACCCGAAAGACCCTCTTTGTATGCAAATATGAACCGGGCTGATCTATTTGCATATCTACAAGACCATAAGTCAAAGCTCGCAGAACATAGCTGGAGACGTACCGACGAATCTGCAATAATGGGACGTCATCAAGACTTTCGAGCATCTTGCGCTCCATCTCGTCAATGGTTGCACTGCGTCGTGCCAGTCGATAGGCAAACTTCGCGGCACCCCAATACTGCTCAATGAAGTTGAGCTCGCAGTGATATTTAGGGTAAAAGTCGCAAATATGACCGCGTCGCTCGACGAGTTCTTGAAGGGCGGACTTGTTTGTGGCAAAGTCGGGCTGCGTGAACAGAAGCCGTCGACAGCAACAGTCCGTCCTCCCGGGCGCGCATTTGAAGCCCGGCGCGCATTCGGCTTTGAGCCCGCCCTCTGGCCAGAGCCCGCGCTCGCGGATGATGACTTCCATGCCCTTGAACCAGCCAGGCTTCTCTGGATGGTCGTCGGGGTAGTAAAAGTCCTGGAGGGTCTTGTCCTTGCCATAATAGCCGTGCCGCATGCGGGTGCCGCTGTTGTTGTGCGTCCACCCAGGCTTGGCAACTGTGTGAGGAGGTTCAGCGCGCGGCTTGGCAATTCTGGCTCGACGATCACGCACATTTGACCATCTTTCGCGCGGACAGCGCATCCGCGGCGCGTTTCTGGTGGCTTGGGGCATTGTCGAACAGAAACAGGCCTTGTGCAAACCCCTTCGTGCGGCCCTCAAATATGTCGATGGCGCGATCGGTCTGCGCGAGGAGGTCATCAGCGTCAAACCAGCCTTCGCGGTTCTTTCCCGCCTTGAAGATGACGCGCGCTTCTCTGGTGAAGCGTCAGCAAAGAATGCAAGGAGTGAAAACAGGCTACGCACTCGTCACCGTCCTTCAAACGCCCCCAATCGAGCGTGAGGAAGTCAGAAACCATGATCGACTGACCCTCGCCCTTAGGATGAGGTGCTGCGCGGGTGCCGCTGTGCTGCCAGTAGAGTCGCCGCTGGTCATTTTGATAGAACGTCGACTCGTCGTGAGTGACGAGGATGAGGCGGAAAGGTTTGCCGGGGACGGTGAATCCGGCAGGGTGCGGGAGTTCATTGCCTTCGTTGTCGAACTTGACGAACCGCTTCTCGTAACCCTCCCACCGCTTGCAGAAGGCGACTCGATCTGCAACAACGTCCGGACGCTCGTGCCCGTCAATATACATGCCATTGTGTTTTCTTTTGTACCGCCAGGACAGCTTGTTCAGCCAGCGACGTGCGGTGCGTTCTGAGATCGATGGCTTGCAGATGCCGGCTGATTTTGAAGATCTCTTGCATCTCGGCGCTTGCGACGATGTCGCAGACGTCTGCCGAGACGATGAATTTGCCGTCCTTGACGCGTTCCGAGAGCTTCAACTGCATGTGTGTTGAGATGTCTTCGTCGTCGAGCACGTTTGAGTGCGTCTGGCCGTGCCGGTGGAATGGCAGTGTGTCATCGCGCAGATAATCCAGCAGCCAGTGTCTGATCGTTCTGGCATGCCGATCGCTTTGGCCTTGCATTTTCGCAACTATGACTGACGCCTGACGCCAGGTGCACGGAAGCGCGTCGTCGAGATACAGATTCAGCAATCCGAGCATCGCGCAGATTCGAGCTCGGAAGACAACGTCAAGCTTCTTGTTCTTGCTTTTGAGCGTCAAGCGGTCCCGTGCACGACGCAGGAGCACCTTGTCTTTCTGCAGAGCGAGGACATGGTCGGCGGCTCGATCGCCTGCAGTGCTCTCGGGGCAGTCTGGTGGCAAACGGCCTTCTCGCAGGTCCTTGAGCATCTGATCAACAACGCGACGAGCTTCGGCCTGCTGCTCCGCTGTCTTCTTGTCACTTTCACTGCGCTCCGGCTCGCTTGGCGACTCCGAGTCGTTCTCGTGCTCGATCTGTCGCGCGTGTTGGAAGCATGCAGACATCGTGAGCTTTGCCCACGCACCTGGTTCTCGACGACTTGGACCTCATCCATCTCCGCATCTGTCCCTTCCGTCTCATGTGCAACCTCGGATGACATCTGGTGTTCATCAAGATGGCCATGCCGCTCGCGTCCCGCAGCCGCCTGCTTGGGAAACATCAGTCCAAAGGCCTGGCACGACAAATCACAAGGTGACTGACCACATTGTTCCCACTTGACGCTGACTTCTTCAGTGCCATGAAAGCACCCACACTCAGAAAGCCCTTCGACGCGAGGTCTCTCCCGTCCTTTGCGCGACGTTGCTGCGTCTTCTTCGATCGTCCATCATAGTGGTGAGGAGTTTGCCTTTTCTTGGGTGCTTCTCGCTCTCTTGCGACAGCAGCATCTCGAGCTTTTTCAAGGTGCTGGCGGAACTGAGCCAGTGCGCTTTCGGCTTCGATTTCCGGGCTGTCCCAATCGTCACGCGGGTCGTGGTCGTCGTCATCATCGTCCTCTGGCTCGGACTCGGAGACTTCACCGAGCTCGGGAAGCTCACTATCGCTATCCTCCATGTCAGACAGAGTCCAGTAGCTTTCTAGTTGAGGTTCCTCCAGTGAGGGCTCTGGTTCTGGCACCTGCACAGGCTCTGACAGCACGGTGAGCCGTTGGGTGAATTAACTAATGCAGTGACACACCTTTTACCCTCTGGCGCTTATGACTTCGCGCATTTGCAGCGCAGGAGGCGCGAGCGACTGCTGCACGCTTCTTGGGAGGCATAGGTAAAGTGATGGGCAGCTCGGACACTCCCAAACGCACCGTCGTTCGGCGGTGGAGGGACCACGTGGTGTCACGTGAGCGCATCACGTGACGGACAAATCCGATGTGTTCGTTTTTCGAAAACAGCGCCAGAGCGCGTTCCATGGGTCGAGGAGGCGTTTGCGACGAAAAAACATGTTGACCTCATATCTCCCAAATTTTCTAGTCTTTTCGTTTTTTCTCTTAGTCGAATGGTAGAAGTAATCCATAGCTATCGTTTGACAAAAGAAAACAGAGGATAGAAGGCCTGACGACGGAGGACATAGGCGAGCAAAAGTCGGTTCGATCAGCTTACGTAAGGGGCGACAGTTCCTGGTGACCGCTACCTTACTACTACAACTAAGAGATATGTATCTGTAAGTGAGCGCTGCGGTAGGGCATGCGCCGTACGTGGAGAAGGCTGCAGGGAGACTGCGTGATCGGTGCAGGTGCGGGGGATTGCACGGCCATTCACGTCGTGTGGAGCGTGGAGGTGCGGGAGGCCCTGTCGCGCGTACGAGGGGGCTGCTAGGTACGCGGGATCGGGCGCGGTGGAAGCGTGGGCAATGGTATATGGGCGCGTTGCGGTGCGCATAGCGACCGGCAATCTGCGACGGTCGCAAGCACAGCTGCCGCGCATGTCGCTGAGCACATGCGTGAGGTGAGTGGGGTGGGTGGGCGAGTGATGCGCGATCGGCAGGCCGTGTCGCGAGGGAGAGCGCGCAGGCGGCGACGCCGTGCTCGGGGCGTGCACATTGCGGCAGTGCGGTTGGTCGAGCTGGTGTGGAGAGCGGGGGAGAGGTCGGCGGAGGAGCCGTCAATGTTCATGAGGAGGTCGAGGGTGAGAGCAAGGGGGAAGGCAAGAGGGCGAGGGCGGAGGGCGAGAGCGAGGGACGACGCTTCTCGGTGTCGCCTATCGTACGCATGAGAAGACGCGGAAAGCGCGGGAGCGCTGTCCGTCGTGCTACTCTTTGCACTGCTCCGCGACGCCTGCCCCTCTGCCCGTGATGAGCTGCGCGGACGGCGCGAGGGGCAGCGCGAGGGGCAGCTCGGCCTCCGCGCCCCGGCCGGCCTACACCGGTGCCCCGCGCTCCCCAGCCAAGCCCGTGGCGTAGTACTATGAATAGTCATTTGGTCATTTTTTGAGTACGAGGTGGTGGTAACGCACCTGGGGTAGGCAACGCCTCAGGCGCGTCGCCCGCCATATCCACCGCGGCGCGCTGTTGAGCGCGCTGAATTGCGCGAAAGTCGAGGAAGGGGGAGGGAGAAAGGTAATAGTAGGCGAGGAGGATAGCGGGAAGCGACCCCACCGCGCCGCGGTCGTGGTTGCTGGTCAAGATGTGTTGATCAGCGATGTTCGGTGCCTCGGACCGATCTCCGAGGTTCGCCGTCGTCGCTCTCAACGGCCTCGGAAACGTACCGTGGTGAGTTTGAGTTTCAATAATCCTCGGCAGTCTTGAGTAAATAGTGTACTAGATCGATTTTGAGAAAACTGTAAAGAGCTGAGCAAATTAAGGGCCTCAACTCGCACCTCACCTGTCTCGGGCACAAGCTCGAGTGTAAACCATTTCCCAAACTGTCGTTCCGACGTCGTTTTGACATCCCCCGCACATATCTTGACGGGATCGATTCAGTCAAAGCTGGGGGATGTACAATGAGTGCCCTCCTACATGCGTATGTACTTTATCATGGCTAAATATGTCTAGAAATAATAGAAATCAGCAATGGGTACACATAGAGAGGCTCATTAGTACTCGTGTCATGTTTAGGTATATTCCAAGGCCCTGAGACCCATCGCACACCTAGATCATTGAATGGATACTGTACGTGGTGAGTGTATACGTAGTCACGGGCTCCAGAACGCGTCCGATGTTTGACAATCGCGTCCGCGTCAACCGCGGACGCGCTTTAATGAACGCGATCGTGACTGTTGAGTCACGTCGCGTCTTGCCTCCTCCCGCCACATCGTTTCGGACCGGCGCTCAACAGCGCGCTTGCCTACAGTCACAGGTGCAGGGCTCATAGGTGCGTGTACTGCGCCGTGCACTGCTACAAGACACTGACGTGTTTACATTCTTTTTTTTTTCTCGCGATCGGGCGCGCGCGAAAACGCGCGTCGTTCGAGACGACGTGGGGGGGTCTCACCACTGCCACCTCCGCAGTAGTGAGACATGGGAAGACCCTCCCACGTCGCTTCGCACGACGCTCGCCCTCGCGCGTCTGCCTCAGGCGATCGAGGGCAAAGAACACGAAACAGGAGAGCACCGGCCGCCCACCGGGCTGCGCGTCGCCCCGGCCGTAACCCTCCCCTCCCCCTTTATCCCCACGCAAATTTGACGGCCAGCGCGCAATCTACACGCTCCAGAATGCGCCACGCAGCCTCAAAACGCGTCCACAGCAACGCGGCGAGCACGACCACCAACACCCCCCATCGCTCACCCCTTTCCGTGAGATGTCGCCGCCGCGAGCGTTAAGCGCGGGGAGCAACGCACACAGAGCTTGCACGGTCCAGACACGGCGGGCATCTGAGACGCGCTTTGCTATGCGAGCGCGCGTCCGATTGCCCTCCGCTTTGTGACCGCACGCGCTTGTACACCCGCCGCGCCTAGAGCGCGCACAGGATGCCAGTGGACACATCGCAGGCTCCACGCAGCGCTATGCACTGCAGACACACCTCCCCTCGCCAGCCCCTCGCTTACGCATTTTTTGCTTCATTAATAATAAATGTCACTTATAATAGCATCATATATTCATGTATCTATTCTTTTTTGCTATGCAATGCCGACGCCGCGTGCAGTGGCGAGCGCAATGACCCTGGCGACGAGCAATAGTGCCCATCGGCTGTGTGTGCAGCAACGAGGTCGGTGAGCAGCGAAGCAATGCGCATGTGTGAGACTGTGTGAGCATTAAGGAATCCGAGTCACGCCGTGCATTCCGAGGCCGTTGACGGCATCGCCGACGACGCCGCCGACGCCCGCCACCAACGGCGGGCATCGCGTGACGCGCCCGCGCACCATGCGACCTGGGGCGGAGACGTTGCCGACGTTGCGGGAACTGCCGGGCGTCATTGGCGAGTACTTGAAGTCTTATGGGCGGGAATCTCGAAGGAAATCTTGAAGTGTCCTCAAAAGCAACGCAAACGAAACAAATTAGATGTCAACTAACTCAGTTGGATGTCATCTAATTAGTTACCAGGGGTGGGTAACCCAGGTGAAAGCCCGCTACTGCTCACTGACCTACACAGCGCTCCTATACGTTGAATGCCGACATGAATTGCTGGGCCATATCCGGATCCGGACTCACGCCACTGCGAATGGCCTTCCGAGAGCGCAACTCGAACTGTGCCAGCGACAGCCTCGAGAGTCACTGTTTAGTCACCATACATCATGAGTGCAAAGTTTTGCCCGGGCACTGCCCTGGCAAAAACATGTCATCACGCGTCGAGTCGAGCGGCTTTGTGACAACATCGGGTTCTCGTCGTCCGCGATGATACAGTGGCACAGAGTGCAACATAACATAGTTTATGATACGCGCGGCAGGATCTATGGATGTAAGAATGGTGCGGATGTGAAGAGGGAGTACTAGCTAGTGTGGAGGAAGGAGAGGATATGAGGAAGGAGTGACCTGAGGGACATGAGTATCATATACTTTGCACCGTTCAAGGCCTTCCGACCTTCGTGCTGCGTCCGGACAAGCGCTTTACGCCGAGAGCTTGGACTCACTGCGCGGCCGCGCGCCGTAACCGCCCTGTAAGACGCCTCTATAAGCATTGTCCCTCGCCCAAGGAGCCAACGATGACACGCACCTTCTCATACACGTTTTGGATCCACTGCATATTAGCTAGCAATCGAGTCCTCCTTGCGCACCCACGTCTGCGGCGTGCGCCCCTTCAACTTGTCCACAAAGGCCTCCAACTGATACCTATACGTCAGCCACCTATCCTCCCCCTTCGCCTCCACCCCCAAGGCCGCAAACGTGTACGCCTCTCCGGAGTCCGTACGCGCCGCCTTCCCCTTCGGCCGCACGTGTATGTTGTGATACACGCTCGAGAACGTCAAGTTCGTCAGCTCGAGCTCGCCCTTTTCGCACTTCACGACCGCGCGGATGTTGATCATCCGCGGGATGAAGCCTCAGTGCGGGGCGCCGGCGTAGTCAAGGTGGATTAACCCCGTGGTGTCGTAGGGAAATGCGAGGTTGACGGTGGTGCGCTCGTCGACGGGGCCGTCGGTGGGGAAGGGCGGGGGCCCATGCGAGGCGGCGAGGACGCCGGTGGGGTCGGCGCCGGTGAGGTAGCGGGTGGCGTTCAAGGCGTAGCAGCCCATGTCCATGAGCGCGCCGCTACCGAGGGACCAGACAAAGCTGGGTGGGAGTCGTCAGTGGGTGGAGAATAATTTTGTAGGGAGAGGAGATGGCGCACCGGATGTCATTCTTGAGGATCATGCCGGAGGGTAGCGTGAAGTCGACGTCGGTGGACTGGCCCGCGCCGAGTTCGCCGCTCTCCAGGATAGCTTTGGCGCGCTGAATGGATAGGTGGAATCTGTCGCGAGGGTTGAAGTAGCGGATGTGGACATCGATGCGGGAGTACGCACCGATGGTGAAGGCCTCTGAGAGAACCAGGTTCTTCTCCTCGGCGAACGCGAACATCTCGCGTACCTCCTCCGCCGTGTTTGTCATGGGCTTCTCGCACAGAACGTGCTTGCCTGCCGCGAGCGCCTTCGTGGCCTACTCGTTGTGCAGTCCATTCGGCAAAGGTTTGTGGATGGCATCGATCCCGGGGTTCTTGAGCATCACTGAGGGGAGGTCAGCGGCGAGTTGACACCCAAGGAGGTCCCACGCACCGTCATAAGTAGCATAGACGCGCTCGATGACATGGGTCTTTGCAAACTTCTCCGCACGCGCACGGTCGCGCGCGGCGACGCCCTTCTGCTTCAGCGCTCACAACCTCGGGATGCGTTTTGGCTGGGTTCGCGAGCGCGAGGGGCACAATCGCCGCGGCGCCATGGATCCCAAAGCGAACGGGGGCGCGCGCCTTGGGCACTTCCGTTGGGTAAAAGCCCTGCGAGATTCGTCAAAGACACAGTTGAGGAGTACGACAACCAGCGCTGCGCACCTTGTAAATGTGGCTGACGGTGTTCGGCATGATGAGGTACTCAGAAGTCTGGCAATGCAAGCTCGCTCCCATCCTCATGTATAGTATGCCACAAAATACATCATGAGTTCTAGATCACGTCGGTTATGCCGATATATCCGTGGACGCGGGTTGGCAGCGTCCGTCGCCGTCGCACAACCTGGCGAACTTACATAATCAGCGCTAGGGTTATCCACGACAAGCGGTTAAACGGAGACATACCCCTGGTCCGGAGAAGAGTTCCATCGATTTCAAACATTGGGGAGAACTTGGCTTAGCTTTACATTGGCTTGTTGCGGTATAGAAGTGCAGAGTTCAAAGCAAAAGGGAGAACTTGGAGTGGACAAGCGCTGTTTACGCGAGCTTGCGTCGCATACAAACGCAAACTCATCATTGTGGGTCCAACTGTCATTGATCGGTGCCATCAAAGGGGCCTCTCGGGAGTCGGCAGAGTCGGGAGTCGGCAGTAATGACCAACTTGCCCGGAGAACGGCAACGTTGCAACCTCACGCGGAATTGGGTTCAAATCTCGATGTGACTTTGAAGCTGCTTTGAAGACTGAGTGACTCTGAGTCTGACGGGTGGCACTGGATCAATGTGACAGGTCAGTCCCATACCTCTCCCTTTCCTTTATGGCTAAAGCCGATGGGCTTCTGCAACTACACTGCAGTCCATCTATAGCGCTTCGACCATGCACTTCTCAACTTGCTGGATCCCTGCAAGCAGCGGCAACGCAGTCGTCTCTGTCGGTGATCTGGATGCTATGATGATGATTCATCGTCGGCGCGCGGTCTTGCCGCAAATCTATGTCAACAAGGACCTCGCCACGATGCTTATGACCCAACACTCAGCGCAGGCGCTGTTGTTCTCTTGTTCTGCGTGCCTCCTTCAGGACACGAGTTCGGAACACGGCATCAAAAGCGTCATAAACATGACGGCCTCCTCTGAATCTCTGTAAGCAACATCCTTTTGCAGGCCTGCAGTTCTCACGGAGACCTATCAATCCAACCTCAAACTCGCGGTGGCAAGAACGTCGGAAAGTCTAGAGGCTCAGTCAGCGACCATGATAAAAGGGTGCCCGTCCGAAGACGCCCACGTCAAGGAAACTCCCCATCTCCAGGAAGTCACCCAGTACGCCAGACAGCATGCCTTTCGGCCAGCCCCCCGTTCCCGAGCTCCCTGCGTCGCTTGACATCTCTGGCAAGACCGCCATTGTGACAGGAGGTAATGCCGGCCTCGGACTCGCCATCGCGCGCACGCTCCTCCAACGCGGCCTCTCCCACCTCATTCTCGCCGTTCGCACCCCCGCGAAAGGCGAGGACGCGAAGGGCCAGCTGCTCGCGGACCCCACAGTGGCTAAGCGCCCGACGCCGCCCACCATCCAGGTCATGCCCCTCGACCTCTCCTCGCACGCCTCTGTCCTCGCATTCGCCAACCGCGTCGACCGCGAGGTCCCCCAGCTCCACATCGCCGTCCTCAACGCCGGCATCAACGCCTTCGACTTTGAGCTCGCGCCCGAGACCAAGAACGAGATGTCGTACCAAGTCAACTTCCTCTCCAACGCGCTCCTCGCCGTCCTCCTGCTTCCCGCCCTCCAGCGCACCACCGCAGCGGGTCCCACCCACCTCACCCTCGTCGGCTCGCGCATGGCGCTGAAGCACACGCTCGCGAAGCACCCCGTGTCAGCATCTCAGCCCGTCGCTGCGTACTTCAATGATCGCGCGAGCTTCGACTGGACGACGCGTTATGGCGACAGCAAGTATCTTGCGCTCGCCTTCTGGCACGCGCTCGCCGCCCATGTCGATAGCACGCGTGTCGTCGTCAACGCCGTCTGCCCGGGGCAGCTCAAGACGGGCCTAGCCGACGGCGCGCCGTCCTGGCTTACGTTCCTCATCATCAAGCCGATGCTCGCGCTGCGCGCGCGCTCGGCGGAGGAGGGCGCGCGGTGCATAGTGTATGGGGCCGTTGCAGCGGGGAAGGAGAGCCATGGGAAGCAGTTGGGGGACATGAATGTTGAGCCGTGAGTCTTCGTTGAAGTTCTGAAAGATGAGGAGACTGATCATGTTGAGCTAGATTGGTACCGTATGCGGAGACCCCGGCTGGTCGTGCTTTGGAGGAGAGAATCTGGAATGAGACGATGGAGATCGCCGAGGGTCTGAGCGCGGGAGCTCCTCAGAAGGCTGGGCTCGCGTGAGCTCGCGTGGAGTGATACCTGGTGTTGGTGATATCGTACAATATATCTAGTTGTTTGTGCCTACAAGTCGTCAAGACGTGTGAAAGCTGCACGCGAAGTACGCACCAAGGATTCCTTCTCATTGCGTCCCCAACACCTTCGCCGCGAACGTCTCGTCCAACGTCGCTATTCAGACTGCTCATCGGGCGGCGGTCGTACGTTCAAAATTCATTTTTACCTCAGTCCGTCGTCTGCGTGTACACGCCGCCGTTGTAGCGAAACGTCTCCGTCTGCTCGCGTACTAGCTCTTCGATGGATCCAGGAACACATAGGCTGAGCCACCGCCCGACGCTTCACGACGATGAGGCTTCCGGGATAGTGAAGCCACTAGCCAGTCTTTGCCTCCACCTAGACGTGCTTGACCTGCAACACCCAAGCTTGTCGTTGTGCATACGTACGTATGAATGCTGGTTCCACTGCATATAAAAAGTGTATTCCATATGAAAATTCGCCAGTCCAAGGGATTCGGGCCCTCCTGTTGAGTACTTGAGTCCCGACAGACCATATCAAGAGTCCCACTCATGCCGAGAGCTTGAACTCGCTGCGCGGCCGCGCGCCATATCCGCCCTGCATGACGCCTCTCTCAGCATTGGTCCCCACCAAAGGAGCCAACACTCGCACGCACCTTTTCATACACATTCTCTATCCACTGCATGTTCGCAATCGAGTCTTCCTTGCTAACCCACGTCTGCGGTGTGCGCCCCTTCAACTTGTTCACAAACGCCTCCAGCTGGTACCTGTACGTCATCCACCAGTCCTCCCCTGGCGCCGAGTCCACGCCCGAGGCACTGAACGTGTACGCCTTCTCCGTGCGCGCCGCCCTTCCCTCCGGCCGCACATATATGTTGTGGTACATGCTCGGGAACACAAAGTTGGTGAGCTCGACCTCGCCTTCATCACACTTGACAAGCGCGCGGAATTCTGGCATGTGCGGGATCAGGCCCCAGCGGAGCGGGCGAGCAAAGTCGAGGTGAAAGAGCGCGGTGGCGTCGTGGGGGAAGGCGAGGGAGGCGGTGGTGCGCTGGTCGACTGGACCGTCAGTGGGGAAGGGCGGGGGCTCGTGGGACGCGGCAAGGACGGTGGTGGGGTCCGCGCCAGTGAGGTAGCGGGCGATGTTGATTGCATAGGAGCCTGGGTCCATGAGCACGCCGCCACCGAGGGACCAGACGTAGCTGGCGAGGGGTGAGATTAGCGTGTGGAAAGGATAGAGGTGGCGCCGGAAGTAGCGCACCGGATGTCGTTCTTGGGAACGAAACCTGAAGGCATCGTGAAGAAGACTTCGGTGGACTTGATCGCGCCGAGCTCGCCGCTATTTAGGATGGCTTTAGCACGCTGGGCGGAGGGGTGGAAGCTGTCGATGGGTCAATACGTGTTAATGCGAATGACGCGGTGGCACGCACCGATAGTGGAAGGCCTCCAGCAATACCAAGTTCTTCTCCTCCGCGAGCGCAAACATCTCGCGTACCTCCTCCGCCGTGTTCGCCATGGGCTTCTCGCACAAAACGTGCTTGCCCGCCGCGAGCGCCTTCATCGTCCACTCGTAGTGTAGTCCATTCGGCAGGGGGTTGTAGATGGCATCAATCTCGGGGTCCTTGAGCATCTCTGAGGGGAGGTCAGCATCTCGGACTTGGGCTCTGGGACCTCCCACCCACCATCATAGCTATCGTACACCCGCTCGACGCCGTGCGACTTGGCGAACTTTTCTGCGCGCGCACGGTTCCGTGCAGCAACGCCTTTGAGTACGACCTCTGGATGGGATTTGGCGGGTATCACGAGCGCGAGGGGCGCGATCGCTGCGGCACCGAGAATCCCAAAGCGAATGGGCGCAGGCGCCTTGGGCACTTCTGTTGGGTACAAGCTCTGCGATCCGTCAGGGATACCATGGAGTGGTATGGCAAGTAACGCTGCGCACCTTGTAGATGCGGCGGACGGTGTCTAACATGATGAGGGCGAGGTGTGAGAGACAGAAAAGGTCCGCGCCCTCTGTTTAAATAAGCTACTGAATTCTGCCATACATCATGTGTCTTGGTCATAGCGGTTAGGCCTACCCGTGAACGTTTGAACGCGCAGAGTCGCGAACGCCAATCTGCACGGCGTTTGTCCGAGAGTCACGACACCGAGACGTATTGGAGAAATGTGTTCTGTCCAAACAAGGAACAATGGCGGTAATCGCTACAATCACATCACGCTACATACTCAAGCTCGTGATCTTGCGTTCGGGGGCGTACAGTGGGCATTGGGCGTCCCCTCTTCGCAACGGTGCCACCGTCGAAACCGACGACAACTAGCTCGTATACCAGAGCAGCCGCGCGTCTGGCACCTTCAACGGCATCGATATCAAGAGCGTCATATAATACTTCAAATGTCCTCGTTAGTGGGCGGAATTGTAGGTTCGGAGCAAGCCGACGGTTCTTCACTGTGAGTGTCTACTCGGGTGCTCGGAACTGCGAGTTCCGAGCATGCGAGGGTCACAGGCCGTCACAAAGCCATAACGCGTGACATTTTCGAGGACGATGCACGCCAGGTCGACACCGATTATGCGTTCTGGGCTGCGTTCGACGATGCTGACTGCATCCTAGTCTGCCAGATTGTTGTTGGGCTGTTCGTAAGGCCCTGGCTGAGCGCTTAGCACCAGGACGCCATATTGTCGGAAAACCGGTCCGGCCTTCCCAGATGATAGGCCTCCCTTGGTTTCGTGACGGCTCCTGTGCCCGTGCGGCTCACTACTCTTTTCCTTCGTAGAAAACACAGACAGACTGAGAGCGGTCGATTCTACTTATCGTCTCATGAGCAACGTGTGTCAGAAATCACGTCCCCTGGCCAGGCTGGAATCTGGATCTGAGCATGAACATCGCCAGCTGCGTGACGGAGCTCTGAATCGAAGTTTCGTGGAGTACGATCCCTGCTCTCCCAGCGTACTGTACAGTATAGTTTTTGCTGCTTGTGCCTACAAGTCGTAAAGTATGTACGAGGACTTCGTGCGAAGTACGCACCAAGTTTCCATGTCAAAGCCAATCACAAGTACTGCGTCCCCGACACCTTCGCCGCAAACGTCTCGTACAGCGCCGCGATCGCCGCTTTCCACTCCGCCTCATCCACGCGGCTCACCGCACGGTCGTACGTCAGAAACCCGTTCACCTCGCCCTCCACGTCCGTCGTCTGCGTGTAGACGCCGCCGTTGCAGTCGAACAGCTCCGTCTGCTCACGCAGCTCCTCGATCACGCGCAGCGCGCGGTAATTCCACGCCTCGAGCGTCTTGTCGACCTCGTACGTCTCGTTGATCGCGCGGATCGCCTCCTGGTCGTTCCACAGGTGCTCGATAGAGACGTTGTGGCCGACGCCTGATCATATACGAGTCAGTCAAGTGGTGCAAGTGAATCAAGTGATTTGCTTACCGCCAAACTCGCCCTGGAAGCCAATGCGCAGGCCATCGTACGGCACGGAGGCCGCAGAGACGAAAGGCGTGCCGCACTGCGGGCTGCTATAGTGGTGGTTGTCCTGGTAGTCGCCGACAGAGATGTTGAACACCTGGTACGCAAAATCGTTCCATCCCGACATCGAGTTGATCAGCTGGTGCCCGGCGACGAGCTCCCGTACGCGGTCCGTAAGGTGAATCTCGGGTGTGCTTTTGATTTGGCCCCAGCCCTCTGCGATGGAGTCAGCGTACGCTCGAGGAGAAGCAGGAAGACAGCATACCGTTGTAGATGACGAAGGAGAGAATACTCGGGAAGCTGGTATGCTTCTGCACAATGATGTCCAGCTCGCGCTCGAACTCGGCCTGCTCCTCGTCCGTGATCGTCGATACGTCCACGTTGTTCATCGCCGGCATGTCCTGCATCACAATCATGCCCATGCTGTCCGCCGCCGCGTAGAACAGGTCGGGCTCGACCTTGATGTGCTTGCGCACAAAGTTCATCCCGAGGTTCTTCAAGTACTGCAGGTCGAACACCATCGCCTCGTACGACGGCGGCGAGTGCAGGCCGTCAGGCCAGTAGCCCTGGTCGAGCGGGCCGAACTGGAAGACGGGATTGCCGTTGAGCACGAAGCGCGGGACACCGGCGACGGTCGCACGCTCAACAGTGCGGAAGCCGGTGTATGTCTGCGCGACGTCGTCGCCGACGGCGACGGTCACGTTGTACAGCGTCGGACTCTCGGGACTCCACGTCGCGGGAGCGGGGTCGACCTTGAAGGAGAATGGCGTGTTGGCGGTGCCGCTGGTGGAGAAGAAGGTCTGCGAGCCGTCGATGGGGTCGATGAAGGTGATTTCGACGGGGGTGGAGGAGCCGTTGTTCGAGGTTGAGATTGTAGCATTCACGGAGCCATCGGCGGCGGCGCGAAGGTCGATGTTCGTGATGTACTCAGTGCTGGGTACAGCCTCAATGGACACCGTCTGCCAGATTCCGCTGCAGGGCTGCCGAACTGCGTGAGCGACGCGGTCACGGGACGAGACGCGATGCTTACCACGTAGAATATGTGTGAGGGGACAACGCGTTGTTTGCCCATGGGGCGATTGCTGATGGCATCCGTGGGGTCGTACACGTAGACGATGAGCTCGTTGAAACCGCCCTTCACGATATTGGACGTAACATCGAAGAAGAACTTGTCGTAGCCGCCGGTATGGGACCCAACGTTGACGCCGTTAACGAAGATGGTGGTCTCGTAGTCGACCGCACCAAAATGCAAAGTGACATTCTGATCGAAGGATTGGGGGACCTCGAAGGACGTGCGATACCAGCTAGCGTGCGTCTCGGACTGGAGGGCAATGCCTGAAAGGCCACTCCTGATGTATTGCGTCAGTGCGAGTAAGCAGTGAGGAAAAGACGACGTACTCGATACAGTACGGGACCAAGATGCGCTGCGCCAGCGTAGTGTTCACTGGTGGGTTCGCCACCTCGTCGGACGAGTTGGTAGCGGCAAACTGAAACTCCCATACACCATTGAGAGATATCCAGTCGTCGCGTCTGAGCAATGGGCGCGGGTACTGTGGCCATACATTGTCCGGATCTGCTGCGACATCGTCCGTCCAGGGCGTTTTGAGCTTGGGCTCGACGAGAGCGTACGTCGCGTCCTCCGGACTGTCGTACGATGGTCGATCGTCCGTGAGGCCGCCGTTCTTGAGCAATGCAGCGCGCGCCGCAGCCGCCAACGCAAGGAAGTACAGAGGGAGCATCGTGTACGCGCGGGGGTGGGGATGCGGGGTCTTCGACCCGGGCTTTTATGCTGGGGAAGGTGTGGGGGCCGCGGTCCGGAGTTTGTCGTGTGAAAGCCGATGCATCCTCATGACGAGGCGCTCACGAGGTCGCGCGCGCTTGATGCAAACGCGCTTGGGAGGGCCAGTGACCCGTTGAACCTATGCCAAGGGACGATATGACGCAAAACACATAGCGAGGCGGCTATTGATGGACCTCGACATGTTCAATTCATCCTTCTCTTCAGGAACAACCTTCACGAGTAGAGAGGATGGCGATCCGATTCAACTCGGTTCCTCCAGAGTGGTCTCCAGAAGTTATGCACGGATAATGCAAGGCATACGAAGGCCAGACGCTGTGTCCCGAATAAGGAATAGCTTGTACATTCCGCGGGACATCGTCCCCAGTTGACAAAGATGAAGGATGGAGGAGAAAAACGTTTGTTGACGATCCTTTGTCTTGGGCCTGTTGATCCGCACCTCGGTCCCGAACTCGAACTTCGACTTCTCCCACCTTCAAGCTTCTTGCCACCATCTGTCCCCTTGGCTGAAGCAGAGTCTTTACATTCTCCTGAAGCTGACCTTGTTACTTACTTGCTCAGTGCTATACCATACAGACGCGCGACAATGTCGTCACTGTGCTTGGCAAACTCCTTTTCATACGCCCGCAAGTACCACCATGTGCGGAACATTGCACTCATCTGTCTGTCGACGGCAATTCAATGGCGAGCGGATCGACCACCGTTCGTCACACAGGTCAGCGGAGGCTGGACATTCGAAAGTCTGTGGATGCCATCTCCGAGCAGCCTCGGACCAAGGAAATAGGATAGTCCTGGATGGAAAGGCCTCACTAGCATAAACAGTACTGTAATACACGACAGCATTCCCTAAGGAGGTCCAACATACAGCATAGGTACTTAGTAAATATCTGAGAAATCATACCACACACCCTCATATCGTACAGTATACGCTGATCAGTAAAACAAAGAGAACCCACGCATATACCCTACGCATACACACACCTCACATTCTACGATCCCGCCCGTGCTCTGGAGTCCGCATGATACCCGTTTACCAACGACCGCCAGCCAACACGTCCCTTGAACGCACGTCGATCTCGTCGTTCTCATCCAACCGGCCTTTCCTACTCCGCGACCTATTGACGCGCTCGCGATTGCCCTTGTCCATCACACGCCCGCGACGGTCCTTGTCTGCGACAGACGTCTGCTGCCCTGCACTGCTGACGCTCCCGACGCTCTGAGAGCGCCGCAGAGCGCGGTCGTCCGCCGGCATTGCTGTAGGTACAGCATATGTCGCTGGCCAGGGAGGTCTGCCTAACGCGTCAGCGAGAGCCAGGAGGTCGGGTCGCCTGCACGTACGGCATATCTCCCGTCGCGTGCTTGCGAGACAATGCCTGACGGGCCCTGTCGTCAGCGCCAACAAGGCACGCGCGTTTCGCAGGGTGGCTTCGCCTCGCTGTGCGACCGCGTTTGACGCCGATGTGGGTCGGATTGGTTGAACTAGCAGTCATATGTTGCCCAACCATGACGGGCTGAGGCTGAGCTTTCATTGAAAGCTGTAGCCCAGCAGAGCTATATGACTGAGCTACAGCACTCGACGAGGGGCCTGCGGACACACCGTCCTCGTCCTCCTCGGAGTCTGAGATCTCGATAGGCATGGCGTGCGAGCCTAACCAGCCAAGCGTACGAGAGGCATCCGTAGCAGGCGGGCGAGCGGCATTCGAGCCAGGCGTGCGATTGGCATTCGAGCCAGGCGTACGAGCGGCGTCCATGCGAATCGGTGCGACGCTTTCCTCCTCTTCGCTCGAGATGTCAATAACATCGCTGAAGCCTGGTCTGCGATCACGTCCTCCCTGCCCTTGTCCGCATCCGGGTCGCGCGGGCGTGGACCTAGCAGCGACTGCGCCCTCCGCGGGCCTGGCGGCTCTGCCTTCTGCAGGCCTGCTGACTCTGCCTTCCACACGCGAGGCGACACCGCCTTCCACATGCGGAGCGACTGTCGCCTCCACAGGTCTCAAAAGTCCGACTTCCTCCGGTCGAGCGACCTCCGATGCTTGGGAGGGCCCCGCGATGTTGCGAGGAGGTGGCAAAGGTGGCTGACCCGTAATGCGCTGATGATGTATCAGGCGACTGCTCACAAATGCACTTATCCGAGACGTACCTCTAGCACCGCCACGCACTCGCGCGGCATGCCATCGCGACGACGAGAG
Source organism: Schizophyllum amplum (assembly GCA_007026445.1). Classification (NCBI taxonomy): domain Eukaryota; kingdom Fungi; phylum Basidiomycota; class Agaricomycetes; order Agaricales; family Schizophyllaceae; genus Schizophyllum; species Schizophyllum amplum. Next base: position 127,574 of record VDMD01000050.1, read on the forward strand.
TATACCTTGATATAGGGATTAGCGATACATCATGAACGACACTACAAGCAAACTCACATTCATTACACGATAAAGCCCATCATATCGGAACCTACACATCGAAGAGGTTAGAGAGCCATATTGACGAAGGATGCAGAACCTTGAATGCTCACCCGAACTCTGGCGCGTATGGCGAATTGAGTTGATGCCCTCGGATGACACGTACAGGTTTGCGTGTCGTGTATGAAGTCTGATATAGGGCATGAGTGATTATCTCCGGCATGAAGAGATTGTGCTCACCTGCAATGACTTGTTCTGGTATGTCCAGATCTGGTCGTTCACTTGCTTGCCGGTCTTGCTGTCGAGACCGCCTATACAGCAGCAGGTTTTTGTAGTGGTGATTCGCGTGATGATCATGATTCGAGACGTCCAATATATGAGGTCGCGAAGGATTGTTTGAAGGGAATCAAGGACGACATGATGTGCAGGGGACGCGACAAGGAGTCATTGACGTTGACGATATGCATAAGACATAAAAGATAGGAATGATCAGCGACAGATCGAGATAATTAGTTAGGAGACGCACCATGTCCTATGTACACACTTCGCGCGCGAAGTCAGTATGAGTCATGGAAGGCTGAACCTTGAATGGTGAAGAACCGATCTCTCGCCAGCTGAGCTCACAGAAGCCACCAGGCAGAACAAAAGGAAGAAAGTCGAAGGGATTGAGTGATGGGGCAGGTAGACGTACATAGTTTCGCCTTGGTCGTCGTCGTGATACCCGCCGTTCCTGCAGATGACATTAGTAAGCGTATCCTCATCGTACTTTACTCGATCGCAAGACGAAGGCAAGGAAGATGAGATGATCGTCGGTCGCATTTCTCTGCAAAAGCACGTCCTGTGCCCTCCAAGATGCTGATGAGGGGAAGAAGGGGAAAACGAATGTGAAAGACAATGAAAAGGGTACGTACACAAGCACAGAGTACGCACCGCTGGCAAGCTTCTCGGCGTGGATGCCTTGTCGCACGACAGCGTGCACTCCCGACTCCTTCAGTGCCTTTCTGTCGGCGAATATCGTTCCAGGCGGGATCCCTGGAATGTCTCCATATCGCTTGCCGTTGTGGGGCATGTCGATGATGGCTTGGGACTTGAAGCGACAAGGACAACGTTGAGAATACGGACGCGAGGAGATCAAGCAGAAGTGGCAGCGGCTTGAAGAGTAATCACTGCCAAGCAGACTCTCCGAGGTCGCGAGAACACAATCGTGTCGGCAAGAAGGGTGATGGGAGGAAGTCTGAAGAAAGAGAGAGAAATTCAAAGAAAGGACAAGGCCCTTCGGCGTGTCGGACCGGTCGCGGCGATCTTTCAAGATTGGGCGCCTGCCATGCGTACTTAGCCTGTGCGCCACCCAGGCGCCGTGGCGCGGCTGTTGACGCTTAGATGAATACTGAGATACTTAGATCTTAGCCTCGCTCGTGACCGACAAATACCAATGTACTGTATGCAGATATGTAGAAACTCTCGAATCATCATTCGCTAGACGGGGAAGGCGTGCGACTCTTGAACCCGACATCCACCTTCCACGCGCGGATTGCATTAATGGCCAGTGCAGTTGTGAATCCTGGAAAGTATTAGACTTGAATATAAGGCGGAGGATCAGGTTAAACTCACCTCTGTTGGCTATCAAGACCCCGTTTGAGCCGTATTTGTAGAACCATCCTTGTTCCCAGCCACCGTCAACCTGTTGCATCTCCAAGAGCCGCTGCATATCTGCAGTGGCATCGACACCAGTGGCTCGACAGCTGATTACACGCATCGCTAGAGCCAGAGCATCCCCGGGCATGTTGACGCGCTCGCGACAGCGCTCCCGCAGCAATGCACCCAAGCGGCCCCGCGCCCTCTCGGATATGGCGAGCAAGCGGCAGAGGAAGCTGCGCAAAGTGTAAGCAAGAGTCAGGCGACCGAAGGATCAACTCACTAGAGAAATGCCTCGGCAGGCTCGTAATAGCGGGTCCCATGCAGGTATGCGCGATGGCGTAGAACCGCCTCGACCCAGTCGAGCGTCTCCGAGAGCTCGTCCCCGCGGCCGTTGAAGTAGAAGAAGCATAGCGCGTTCACGCAGACGATGGGATCTACACGCGGTCGCGATGGGTCGAAGTAGACTTGTAGGATGCCGTCCGTGTTGCGCAGGCGCAGCATCTCGTCCATCACCCGGTGCTTCGTCTCCTCGGTTATGTCCTCCGCGATGGTGAGCCCGATGGAGCTAGTGTCCGCGTCGAAAGGGAAGTTACGCGTGGTGAACTGTCCCCCTCCCCGGAAGAAGTTGAACGGTCCATCGTACTTAGTGTAGTCCACGAGCGCGGGGTCTCCGAGCGCCTCGAGGATCAGCAGCTGCGCAAAATTTTCTTGGATGACGTGCCCGGTCGAAGTAAAGGAGACGTGGCGCCCTGCGTGCTCGTGCATGAAAGCGAACCCTCGCGCGACGGGGTTGCCGCAGATATTACGAAGCGTGCGCTGAACGTTCGAAAACTCGTCGTACACGACGCCCTTCATCCCGAATGACCGCGCAGCTAGCACGTTGTCGAACTTGTCGTCGACGAATGCTGTGTGTGTTGGGTCGACGCCGGTCTGCGCGATGACGTGCCGGAAGAAGCTAAGGTCGGGCTTGCGCTCGCCCGCCTCCGCCGACGTGTACACGGCATCGAAGATGTCCCAGTCGGCGGACTTGGTGCGGAGGACGGACCAGTCTGGTGCAGAGATGTTGGACATGGCAAACACCTTCCTCCCGTCGCGCTTCAGGTCTCGGATGAGGTCGACCATGAAGGGGCGACTGGAGAGGCTATCTCGCGCGCCCTGGAAGGCGACGGCGACGTCCTGGGCACTAAGGTCGAACTTGGAGGCGACCGCTTCATAGGCCTCGTCCTCTGTTAGGCGGCCTCGTTCGTAATCGAACCAGGTAGGCGTCTGCAGAATGGCGTGAAGGGTCTTGGGTGGAACTTCGGTCGTCGTAGGCGCGTTCCAGGTAAAGAGGACGTCTCCGAGGTCGAAAATGAGCGCGTCGATGTTTGTTGAGCACATGATACCACGAGAAGAGAACGGATGAGAAGGAAGTTTATGCTTCGGGGAGAGATCTTTGAAGACCTTAGGTTGGGCGTTCAGAAACGGCCGCTTCTTCCAATGTGATCGTAGCGCACGCCAACAAAGCGTACCCAACATTCGTTCGCGAGCCTTAACAGTCGTCGGGATTAAAGGACGCGATTGTAGGCGGTCGTCACGGTACTAGATCCCGCTCTCGGTGCAACTGTAGCGCCTACTTAGCGGCCGGCGGCTCAAGTTGGACAATGACGTCTCACCTTGTCAACAGCTCATCCGTGCGCGTCCAAGATCTTGGTTGCCACTAAAGAAGGGAACGAGCGTGAGCAATGAACCCCTCTTCAATACACCTCTACTGACCGTGCTTTAGCATAAGCTGGCTGGAAGTATTGAAGGTATACCCCGCCTTCAGTGAAGGCTGTGTGCGATCGTTTACATCGTCTGGTTCACACGACTATAGAGCGAAGAGGGATGTCCTGTCCTATGCATAGGGTGTTAGCTGTTGAGACAGTCCCCGCTTCGAATGTGACCACTTGCCGCAGAAAAAGACAGTTATTCCCCTCGAAAGCGGACTTAGAGGTAAACATGTGAGCTTACCAAGGACCGTTTTCGCTGCTCCGCGTCATTGACAACGAGATGTGGATCGGGAGTACCCATGCTCTCAGAGATTGGCGCAGAGAGATGTAGTAGTACGGCGAAGCCAAGTCGGCCTGGGATTCGGAAAACCCTGGATTGGCGACCCAAAATACTAGGCTCTGGTGGGTATTTCGATCCAGATGTTCGGACGATCCTTACGTTTATTCCGTGTTTTTAGGAGTATACTGACTGCCTTTCTCTGAGACGCTAGTGGTAAGTACATAAAAGGGAGTTGGCCTCCAAGTTTGACTTCCACGTGATGGGGTCACACGCGTCGGTGAACAAGCAGAAACACACAGTCGGCTTCCTTTGTTCTTGGCCTGGCCAACAACTCCGCAATGTTCAGTTGTGGACTGCACCATGACCCGGAACAAACCCGGAATATGTCGATGGCTTACGGACGTGCGAAGAGGATCGCCACGAGCGCTCTGCCGTTCCAGACGCGATCGGCGTCCGACGCGCAGCTATGATGTACTATATACGCAGGATTACCGCTGGATTACAGAAGACGATGGATAAGCATGGATGCCTGCGACGATAAAGGCCTTGGGAGTCGACGCTGAGCCTCATATCTCCTGTTCTTCTCGTCGACGCCATGCTGGACATAATCAACCGCGTCTACAATGTGAGTAGTCGGAATTCGCGTCATTTGGCGAGTTGCTAACGCTCCACAGAGTCTGTACCCAACTGAAGTGCCAAAAGCACCGTCGCCCATCCGCTTTGGTATCCTCGGTGCAGCGATGATTGCACCCCTGGCGCTGGTGACACCAGCAAAAACCCATCCGGAGGTCGTCTTGAAGGGTATCGCTGCTCGCGATCGTAAGCGTGCGGAGGAATTCGCCAAGTCATACGGCGTCGAGCGCGTCTACAACACTTATGATGGTGCGTGGTAGCCTTACCATATGAAGATGAGACACTGACGAACCCTCCGCATTTCGCCCAGAGATGCTGAAGGACCCAGAGATTGACGTGATTTACAATCCCCTCCCCAACATGCTGCACTACGAGTGGACAATGAAGGCCCTCGCGGCGGGCAAGCATGTCCTATGCGAGAAGCCTATGGCGGACTCGCCGGATGAAGTTCGTCAAATGTTCGAACTCGCGGAGGAGAAGGGCCTTGTGCTGCTTGAGGCCGTACACTATCGGTGCGTCGCAGATCTCGATCGTACACTTCAGCCCTAATTCAGCGATAGATTCCACCCAGCTGCTCAGCGCGCCAAGGCCATCATTGAAAGTGGTGAGCTCGGCGCCGTCACCTCGATGGAGGTGACCTTTCAACTCCCTGGTGGCTTCATACGCGAAGGCGACATACGGTACGCGACCTGCTATCAAGCTATAGCCCCCTTCTTACCATCGCTCTGCAGCTACTCATTCAAACTCGGCGGCGGCGCCATGATGGACCCCGGCTGCTACCCCATAAACATCATGCGCTTCCTCATCGGTGCAGAACCAACCGCCGTCCTCGCAGCCTCACACGAGCCTCCATTCTTCCCCGTCGACGCGAAGATTGACCAGCGCGTAACTGCCGCGCTCTCATTCCCCAACGACATCACCGCCTCCCTCAATGTAAACCTCTCGCGTGGCTTCTACTGTGGTGTTATCCCCCGGCCGCCGAACATCCGCGCCATCATCAAGTGCATGGAGGGCGAGCTCGAGCTCACCAACTTCATCTTTCCGAGCGTGTACCACAACATATACGTACGGCCGAAGGGGAAGGCGGCGCGGACGGAGAAGGCCTACACGTTCAGAGACTGCGGAGTCGATGCGAAGGGAGAGGACTGGTGGACGACATTCAGATACCAGCTAGAGGCGTTTGTAGATCATCTGAAGGGTCGGACGCCGCAGGCGTGGGTAAGCAAGGACGATTCGATTGCGAATATGCAATGGGTCGAGAATGTGTATGTCAAGGTGTGTAGCTGTTCGGTTACGCGAGGATGGAGACACTGACTGCAGCGCGATGCAGGGTGGTTACGGACCGCGTCAACGCAGCGAGTTCAAGTTCACGGCGTGAGCTTGCATCAGACCAGAACGAGGGCCGAAGATCATAGAATGCAATATTTCGAAGGTCTTCCAATCGCTTCGACATGTATACGCGTATGTACAACAATGCAGTGGTGGCATACTGCCTTTACATTCCCATCCCTCAAGCGAGAAGATTCGCTTCGCAAGACGTGGGGGTGGGCCCGGGTGGAGCAGCTTTCAGGCCTTTAAACGATGCATACCACCTGCTAGAAGTTTTTGTAGGTGCCTCCTACTCGAAATTTTGGGCTTATTTGTTGACGAGAACCTATAGGCTGGCAGAGACATCAAGGTCATACACCCGCGCTTTGGCAAACGCTGCTGTCACGGCCGCCGGTGCATCGTCTAGCTCTATCTCGCGTCGTTCTGTGAGCTTTTCTTGTGACTTTAGCGGACGCCATGACCGGCTTCTGAACTTACAAAATGTACAATGATTCTCATGGAGCGGGACAGACTCCACTTCCGTCGACCAGAACCAACGACCACGGAAGCGATTCGGTACGGGGGACTCACAGACGAAGTTCGCGGTCGCTATAAAATCGAAGGGCGACTCGGACTGTTCTGTACCATCTCTTGCTGCCGTGGCACCTCGGCCAGCTCTTCTCAAAGCTCTCAGACCATCAACATCTGATTATCAGCGTCATGCAGTATCTTGTTCTCCTTGCCCTGGTAGCAGTCGCCGCGGCGCTGCCCGCTCCTAGGTTAGTCATATTTGGCTGCGTATACCCCCTGTTCCTTCTGCATGTCCTCTACCACTCTACAATCTGGCTTTTGCTCGGACACCGTGGCGTCTTCATGCTGACGAGCAGCTTCGGCAGCTCGGACCCCTCCGTGGCCGCTCCTATGCCCTTCGAGGAAGCCTCTGTTCCGGAGTTCTCTGGGATGCCGCAGCTCTCTGGGATGGCGATGCCGGCCGGTGGGAACCTCATGTAAGCCAGCCGAACACTCTTCTGCGGTCGTTGGACGGTTCTGATCCGGGCTTGTTCTTTTGCAGGCAGGGCGCGACACCGTCGAGCGGGTTCATGTCCGGGATATCCGGTGGATACATGGGCGGCGCCGGGTTCAACATGCCCAGCGGCCTTGCGACGCCTGGCGGGCTCGACATGTCCGGTGGAGCCGTCATGGCTCGCGACTCCGGCACGCCTACCGGGTTCAACATGCCCGGCGGGCTCGCTATGCCCAACGAGATGTCTGGTGGAGCGATGCCGAGCGGATTCGCCATGCCTGGCGGTATGGGTGCTGGGGATGCAGGCGGGTTTGGTTTCACTGGCATGGGCATGGGCGGCTACCCAGGCATGGGCACAGGCGGATACCCAGGTATGGGCAGTATGGGCAACAACGGCTTTGGAGGCTTCCCTGCAGCCGGTGCCCCCGCCACGCCGGTGGCGGGCGCAAAGGATGCAGAGGCAACCGCTTGAGATGTGGATGGCATGTTCGGCCGTTTCGCGCTGGCGATTTACACGACATTTTTCGAAGTCAAGTCGTCTGTAGCCCGCATCAGGTCCGCATACGAGAATGTTTAATACCTGATGACTTCTCGTTCTCTGTAGTCCTCAGCTTGAATGTCGTTCGGAGTGCGATAAACGGTCATCCGCCAGACTTATACCCAATCTTTCTCTGGATGACAAGGGTTACATAAAACTCTTAATGACCCTGCACCAGTGTGCCGTCAGACGGGGGCCAGGTATAATAAGTATTGTCATGACAAGAATATACGGCACAATAAGGATGCGTACTAGTCTTCCAGCAATCAGCGAGCTCGAGGCTCTACATCTGCAAACAGAGTCCATTAGAAAAGAAGGGCGAATAAGATCACTCATATGCTGTATCTAGATGGCACCGCGAAGCCGACGTCAAGGACCCGCCGACTTCGCGGTGCAGAGAAATATGGTCTGATGCAAGAGGCCAACCCGCATCGGCTAAATGCGGCGCCCGAAGGCGTCGCAAAAATGCGCTGATATCGACCCGTTAGCGTCTGAATGAAGGACTGGAAGAGGCAAGGTACTCATCTTATGAAGGGTGCTGTAGGCTGAATCCCGGTTGGTGCCGACCCCATCCAACCCCTGGAAGAAGGATGTGCAGCCCGTTACCATGCCCTCCCTCAGCTAGAACTAAGCGGCCATCCACACGACCGGCTACCAGGGGGCCAGAATCGGTGGGAATGCCCTAAGCAGAGGTCCCCTTGAACGTGCAAGCAAAGCGGCAGCTGGGCAGCCGGACCCCGCAGGCCCCAGGATCCCGCGATAAATAGACAAGCACTCACCGAAGAATCTCAATAACCATGCAAAAATTCGCCATTATGATTGCGGCACAAGAAGCGTCAATCGAAGTCGGCCTCCCAAATATGTGGCACACTCACACCGCGCCAGTAGTCTGCAGGAGAGATGGAGATCATCATGAGCGCCACCCTGACCCATATTGCACCGACTAAGAGCCCTGTAACAGGAACTCGCCGAGGTACGTCGAGAAAGGCCGGGGAGCGTTGGGGAAACAGAGGTGCAAGATACCCTCGCCTTTATACCCGCGGGCCAAAGCTGTACATGTAGACAGTTGCGCGTGAAAACGCGAATTCGACTCCAACGCGTCTGAACTGAGACTTTTGGTCGAAGTTTCACTGTATGAATGAAATCGGCGCAATAAGCACTAGGAGAGCGGGACGGGTGCAGCACTGAAGTCGTGCCGCCTAAGGCTGGTCGTCCCTCTGCCTGTCTCCTGTAGCATGGTGATCCTGTAGCATGGTGATGTTGCACGTCATTTGTACAATACACATCGCATGTAACCAAGATTCCCGTCACAGATTGAGGGACTTACTTACACAAGACCTTGGTGAAGTGACAACAACGCAACGACTTCGCGGAGGCAAGATATGCTTCGACCATCAACAATCGTAGCCGAGCGCTAGAAAAAGGCCAATATTCAGAACACAGCGCAAAACACAGAGTCATGATGAACTCACCAAGAAAATATACATAACCAAACCTTCCGTTTACTAAACCATTCGCTGGCCAGCCACTAATTCCCATACCTCCTCATCATGTCACATCTCTGTCCATTTTGGTGTCTACGTCCTGCAACGCCGCTACAACACGCGTTCCGCATACGCGCGTCTCCCGCCGAGATGCCAACATATCGTATAGCGCAGTCTGAGCGTCCGCCCACTGCTCGAGTCCATGCATACGTACCACGACCTTGATCGCAGTCAGAGACGGAAGCAGTAGCTTCGACTGACCAGAACCCGGCAGCGACGTAGGACTGTCCGCGGATGATACCGACAGTGGCGTAGGTTGTTTTACGGGCTGCAGCAATGCGGGAGCATCGATGCATGTCATCCGAGCGAGTATATTTTGCGTCAACAGCGGTGACGAGGGCGTATGTTCCTGGACGCAGAGCGAGCGGAGGTCGTCCATCCGCTCCAGGCAGTCAAGGAAAGTTGCGCGGTTCTCCGTAAACACATCGCCCAGCGTCAGTCTGCGTAGCTGCTGCGTCCGGGTAAGGAAGGTGAGGAGCGTCGGCATGGGATCCCACTGGACAGTCTTGTACACGCTGAGCTCCTGCAGGTGAGGGGTTGTGACATGCGCGAGAATTCTGGACGCGCTGCCGCCAAGGTCGAGGACACGAAGCACAGGAAGCTGGACATGTCCTGCCAAAGCATGTGTAAGACGGACATTCAGCTTGAGCTGCGTAATTGACGTGGCACAGTGGTTTAGGGTGGACAAAGTTTCCGGCCCCGATACATGCACGCCCGACATGTCCAGAGAGAGGCTCGTGAGTGAGCGGAGCGCGGGGAGTGCGAAAGTCGATTTGGGAACTTCGGAGTGAGTGTCGGTACCGTAGGCAGCCACCTCCAGCCGTCTAAGGCTGGGCGCTTTTGCTAGGAAATCGAGTATCCGTGGAAACGGAACGTCGTAAACGAACCAGTCGATTTCGACAATGGCCTCCCTCAGTGAGGGTAAGTCCATAGCATCCAGGTCCCATATCAACCAGCTAGGCGCCTGCAAGGTGAGAGATTCCCAGCGTGTTGAGTGCGACTTCAGCGAGTTTAGCAGCTGCTCCAGCTGCAGCTCACTCTCGCTCTGATCGTGTACACACGTCCAGTCATGATAGATGACCAACGGCAGCGCGCCGGACATGGAGAGCAGCCTGGCGTCGACCGCGCACGTCTCTGATGAGAGGTGTTGGATGCCGAAGTGCGTCCATAACGATGGTGTGCTGTATGCGACGGCGCGCCACGTGTCGCAGACGCACGCTAGGGTCCCTGCGAAGTCAATGCGGTCCAAGGGATCGTGCAGGTCTGTAGCGCATGTGAAGATATACGAAAGTAGCTCCAATGGCAGGCGCTGGATGGGCGTGAGGAGTGGTCGGAAGAGGATGAGCTGGCGCAAAATGCGGCGGCGGAGCGCGGATAGTTCCCCATCGAGGGCGGGGTAGGCCTTCCTCCAGGCGGAGAAGTTGCGTTTCGCGACGTTGATACGCTCGACTTCGGCGCTCAGCTCGCGGGACAGGGCTCGAACCGTCGCTGTCTCCGAGGGGGAGCCTTGACTTCGAGCGTCGAGGTCCACCAGCTGGGTGGCGCGGTGGAGAGCTGTGGATGCGCATCGCATGACTGACTCTGCGTGTGCGACGACGGAGGCGGCTATCAGAGGATCCTCCGCCTCCTCGCGCGACTGAGACGCGCGTTTGTTGGTGGATCTCCACGCGTAGTAGTCGTGGATGCAAGTCTGCGGAGGAACTTTGATATCAGTACGTGGAATAGTAACTTAGTTAAGCCTGACTCGGTGTCTTCACCTGATGATATGCGTTCATCTTCTGGGGGCGCGGACTGCGGTACCAATGGCTGTCTATGCTCAATGACTCAGAGCAGCACAAACAAGGAAGAAACAGACTGAGAAAGATAGAGTGGTCGCGACTCGCCAGAACTTCAAGTTGTCTCTGGACAACGTGACAGAACACGAGAGTAGCTCAAATCGTTACGCAGCGCAGCCACGAGACTGTAAAATGAACAACCGGCAAACGCCGTACAGTAAGCGCATCACTGGATCTGCAAGCTTCAGTGTTCGAACGTTCACTGTTCGCTCCCGGCAGCTTGCCCGTCAGCCCGACATCCAACGAAGACACTGGGGCTCATCCGACCTCAAGAATCTATACATACATATACTGCGAGGCGCATATCGATCAGATGGTGCTGGCAAATATCCTCTCGAAGTATTTGTACACCGACGTCGACCTTCACCTCTATGCATTGAGCGCATATGGAAATAGTGAGTATAATTCTGGGAAGGCCTTCCCACTGGTTACTCTAGACCGACAACACTGGAAAGTCCTGTCCGTGTCAATGGGGATAGTGATAGATGATGCCAACATGGCCAACAGCGGCGTCGAAGACACGGTTCACCGCCAGAGTCATCAGCGGATTCCGCCTGGATTCCGCACTGGTTCTATGAGCCCCACCTGCTCGAATTGCGGCATGCGTGGCCTGTAAGGGGCGCAACGAAATACCGTCGCCAAGGACCCAGAACTTGTCGTCGTGTCGCGATAACACTGGCCTTCATTTCTTAGAAGTACGTTCATGTGCGACAACGGAGCTGTCCCTTAGGCTTCAGCGTTTCTTGTCAAGTACCCTTATCTCTAGATCTGAGGAATTGTGGGACCCGGAGGAAGAGATTTGTTCCTCGCAAATGACCGGTCACGTTGACCCCCAGAGACGGTTGCAAAGCGAGCTACTGCGCAATGGCTGCGGACCCCACAATGGTTGAACTTGGACTTACAACCACCCATAACCTGCTTCCAACCTCCTTCGTGCGTTCAAGCAAGTCGACTGGCGCTGGGTGGTCCTGTGCCTAACATGCTAAAGTTGAACATCCCCGTCCGGGAGCTCGAGGCCGCACACGTGCCCGGCATTTGAACTCCGCTCCGGCGGCACCGCCGTCAGGCAATTTAAAGGAAAAGCTGCTTGCTCTCCTCCTTCTCCTCAACCGTCGTTGCCCGTCCCGGTCGCTTTTAGCTGACCATCCTCTCGTTCACTCTTTTACATTCCCTTGGACGCGGCTCTTCGTCTATACTCCTCCTCCTCACGGCATACTCAATCATTACTCCAAGAGTACCAACCCTAATGTCTCCTCTTGCTCCTCTCGTCCTTTCTTCCGCCCTCCTTGCGGCTTTCGCCAAGGCCCAGGACGTCACCGGCACCTTCCCGGCGACGCCTTTGGCCAGCAAGCACTACCAGTACCCGGACCAGATCGTGCGTGGTCATATCTCGAACGTCGAACCGCACGCTGACGAGAACCCCAACAGCCCTACCAGGTCGACGATGACAAGGGCCTCATCCGTGGCACCCAGTTCGGCTACAACCTGTGCAACTCCACCACCGAGGGCCAGGACGCGCTCTGCCAGACGAGCTTCCTCAACTCCCTAGATGGTGTGTGTCGCGCGCTCCATCACGTACCATCTCGTAACCGAACACGCGTTTGTCTGCAGACTTCTGCCTGTGGGCGCCGTCGAAGCCCAACTCCCTGATTGCCGACACTGAGGGCGAGGAGGTCGCGTGGTGCACGAAGCCCGGCCGTGGTACGTTATGTGCAGCTTTCTATGTTCATCACGTTTAATAATATTGTCATTAGGGACGCGCCTGATTCCTGACGGCGCGCTTACGGGTGTTCAGTTCATGCGCACCTCGGCCTACGTTCAGGTCATTGGCTTCATGGACCAGACCAAGATCAACATCGCCGATGGTGACTACGGTGGTGAACTCGACCCCCACGGTGCCGATCTCGTGAGTTCACGCACATCTTGCTTCCATATCACATGCTTAGCTCTCGTCTTAGCGTGGTAACCCCATGGGTGGTCTTGTTTACTCCACTGCGTTCAGCTCGAGCGGCGATGAGTACACGCAGATGATCGAGTGGCACAAGTATGTCTCGTCTATGTTCTGCTCTCGCCAATGCTCATGTTCATACAGCTTCATGGGTGGCAACGCGTTCTGCTTCAAGGTTTGCGACCCGTCCAACGAGCACGCCGCGGACTTCTGCCAGCACATCTACGATCGTATCGGCTGCGCGTACAACGCCCCCAACAACGCTCAGGACAACGTCTTCGAGTCTTGCGAGGGTGACGTCCAGGACTACCCGGGTGTCTACACCGGCGAGGATGGCCAAGTTACCACCTACACCCAGCCCCCTGAGTCGCTTGGTGCCATCACGACCATGCCGTACCAGCCCAAGGTCCCCGCCTCGTCTAACTGCCAGACCTTCACCAGCGCCGACCTTTACTCCGCCCTCGCCTCCGTCAGCGCCGACCCCAGCAACAGCGCGGCCTCGAGTTCCGCCACGGGCGACTCCTCGTCTGCCGCTTCGGGCTCGCACGCTGCCTCTTCGGGCACTGGCACTGCTACTCGTGGCGCGGCTACTCATGCTGCCGCCAGCGGTACTGGCGCTGCCGCGGAGGCTTCGGGCAGCAACGCGGCGATGGGTTTCCGTGGAGGCGCTGATGGCGCTGTGTGGAGTGGCCTCCTGTGGGCTGGTGTCGCGGCTGTCGCTGGTGCCGTTGGCGTTATGGCGTAGGCTCCTCTGTCGGCTGAGGGAGTGATTCATGGTCAGTTGTACACGACTGGCATGCTTCTGATATTGGTGGGATTTGAGGTCATACCTGTCTTACATGACCATGGACGATCTTACGGCAGTGTATCTCTCAGGCTTCTTCATCTGGTTATTCGTACGGACTGCGCGCGTTTGCAGAATTACTGTTACCGTAGCATGTTCTTGCATATAAACGTCCACGCATGTCGCCTGCTGTCTGCCTGCCTATCTCCCCCTCACATTCTACTTAAGTGGAAGCCGCTGCGGCAATCGCTGTCTGTGCCAACTTTGAACTTCTGGATAAGTAAGGAGAGGGAGGGCAAATGCAGTGCTTTCTCTCTAAAATCGGTACAGCGCGAACAACTCTCAGGTGCGTGGCGAGCGATGAAGCGAGCGACAACGTATTGATCGTTCTGTAGACACTTGCCAACGATGGCCTTCCTAAATAATCACCAAGCTATCCAACCGTTCGACGACGACCATGCGGATGGGCTGGACACTGACTTTCTCTCAAGCATGGTCCACTGGGACGCCTATGCAGGGTTCTCGATAGAACCTCTCGATGTCTCTCCCATGCACAGCGCTTCGAATGAATTCGGAGCCCTCACTCCCGACATCCAGCGGTCGTCTATCGCACCGGCGCCATACGTCGTATCTACCGCATTCAACGCCAACACATGCCCGGGGGCATGCAATCACCCGCCCGACCTCGACCTTGTATCCTCAGACGACGTCCATTTCTCTGTCAGCTGCGACATGCTCAGGCTGTCTTCCTGCAATGGCTTCGCAGGTAGCGCCCTGGCACCGCTCTCCTCACCCTGTATCCTCTCCTGTGTATATGTCGAGGACGACGGCAACGTGCTCAACATTATATTGCACGTCGCCTACGGCGCATCCTTTGCCTTATTTACTCCCACCTTCCAGACGCTTGCCAGCGTCATACGCCGACTGTCCGCGTACGGCTTGGACCCCAAGGCGTGCGTATTCCCTGGCAGCGTCTTCTTCGACTTACTCCGTTCGCACGCCGCGCTCACGCCGCTGAAGGTGTACTGCGTGGCTGGTGCGCATGACCTCGATGGACTCGCGCAGGTCGCGTCCGGGTACCTGCTCTCTTACCCACTATACAGTGTCACAGACGCGGAAGCAGAGGAGATGGGCGCGCTATACCTCAAGCGATTGTTTCTACTGCATCACAGCCGGCTCGAGGCGCTGAAGAGCTTGCTGGAGCAGCCGCCCCATTTTCACCCAGAAGCTGTCACGTGTAGCTTCACCGCGCAGAAGGGCATAGCGCGCGCGTGGGCGAATGCGGTGACACTTCTGGTAATGGATGCGAAGCCAGGTGAGTATATCATGATGGATAGAGCATGAGCGCTGATGACTTTACGCCCAGATATGCTGGCCAGCGTACTGCAGAAGAAGCTTGGTAAGTTGAAGAACGGCGTCTCATGCAGTGAGTGTAACAAGATGATTGACGCGAGAGTGTGGACCGCTGCTGTCGATTGGACAATGACATCCGTGAGTATCTGAGATCGTTGCGGTGCTAGATATTGTAAAAAAACGCCATAACCACTTGTGGGATGGTGCTTATTTCCTTCGTATGTACCCTTCTTGCTATGATACATGATATCCCACGTCTCGATACCCCGCGCTGTAACTTGTATAAGATAACCGCGAATACACGTCGTGCTTTTACTTTCCGCGAACTTCACCTGGAACCAGAGAAATCAGGGACGCTTTTGGAGTGCGCTGGCAAAATAGCGAAGCTGTACATTGGAAAGAGTACGCGAGAGGTGGAAGCTGAGCCTGAAGGCGTCCGGGTGGCCAACATTTATAAGCGTGAGTACAATTTAGATGCTGTTGTGCGCATGCTCGCGGGTGCGGTATAGTGGAGACCGGCCTGCAGTAATGAAATGCGAGATTTTCGACTCAACTTTAATCTTCGATGCGCGGATGGCATTGATGGCGAGCGCCGTGGTGAAGCCTGTTCGTCACTCTCAGTAACAATGCAAGCCTTTCGAACAATGCTTACCTCTGTTTGCTATCAGCACTCCGTTCTTCCCATACTTGTAAAACCATCCGTTTTCCCAGCCGCCGTCCACCTGCTGCATCTCGGAAAGTCTATCGACGTCTCCAGCAGCGTCGACGCCGGATGTCTGACAACTGATGACACGCATAGCCAGCGTTAAAGCATCGCCAGGCATGTTGACACGTTCGCGGCACCGCTCTTCGTATAATGCGCCCAAGCGCTGTCGTACTTCATCAGATACAGAGAGAAGGCGACCAAGGAAGCTGTGAAAGAATGTAAGTCGATATGCAAGTGACATGCCCATGTGTGGCACCGACGTACTAGAGAAATGCTTCAGCGGGCTCGTAATATCGCGTGCCGTGCAGATATGCGCGATGGCGGAGGACTGCCTCGACCCAGTCAAGCGTCTCCGCGAGTTCCTGGCCACGCCCGTTGAGGTGGAAGAAACATAGCGCGTTTACGCACACAACGGGGTCCACCCGCGGGCGCGAAGGATCGAAGTACACCTGCAAGACACCGTCCGAGCTTCGCAGGTGAAGCATCTCGTCCATCACTCGATGCTTTGTCGCCTCGGATATGTCCCTTGCCACGGTCATCCCGATAGAGGTGGTGTCGACGTCGAAGGGGAAGGAGCGCGTCGTGAGTTGGCCATCTCCGCGGAAGAAATT
The DNA here is from genome assembly GCA_007026445.1 of Schizophyllum amplum. Taxonomy (NCBI): domain Eukaryota; kingdom Fungi; phylum Basidiomycota; class Agaricomycetes; order Agaricales; family Schizophyllaceae; genus Schizophyllum; species Schizophyllum amplum. Next base: position 143,566 of record VDMD01000050.1, read on the forward strand.
GAACGGTCCGTCGTACTTGGTATAGTCCACGAGCGTGGGGTCGCCGAGCGCCTCGAGAATCAGTAGCTGCGCAAAGTTCTCCTGAATCTCATGTCCAGTCGAGGTGAAGGAGACGTGCCGCCCTGCGTGCTCGTGCATGAAGGTGAACCCTCGCGCGACGGGATCGCCGCAGACATTGCGTAGCACACGCTCCACGCTCGAGAACTCATCGTATACGACACCCTTCATCCCGAATGACCGTGCAGCTAGCACATTGTCGAACTTGTCGTCGACAAATACGGTACGCGTTGGGTCGACCCCGGTCCGGGCGATCACATGTCGGAAGAAGGCGAGGCTAGGTTTGCGCTCGCCTGCCTCCGCAGACGTGAACACGGCGTCGAATATATCCCAGTCGGCAGATTTGGTGCGGAGGACAGCCCAGTCGGGGGCGGATATGTTGGACATGGCGTACACCTTCCGTCCGTCACGCTTCAGGTCACGGATGAGGTTGACCATGAATGGACGGCTGCAGAGGCTATCTCGCGCGCCCTGAAAGGCGACGGCGACGTCCTGGGCGCTAAGGTCGAACTCTGACGCCGCCTTGCGATAGATCTCGTCCTCCGTCAGGCGACCTCGTTCGTAGTCGAACCAGGTAGGCGTGTGCAGAATGGCGTGAAGGGTCTTGGGTGGAACCACGGTGGTCGTAGGCGCGTTCCAGGTGAAGAGGACGTCACCGAGATCAAAGATGAGAGCGTCGATCTTGGTGGGGATCATGGTGTCTTGGCTAGGAGGAGGGTGAGCTCGACAACAAGAAGTGCGAACCTTCATGGAAGGACCGACGGCCAGGAGCAGCAGTTTTGTAAGTATATATGAGCACAGGATCTGCCGTCGTTCGTCAGGTATTTTCAAAGGTGGCCTGTGCATACGCATGATGTTCCCTCCGGCGGTCGACCAACTCGCCTCAACCCAAGGATGTGGACCACGATAAAGATGGAGAATGCTGGAAATGATTAGGGAGAATGCTGTTGCCGGCGACAGTAACTCACCTCTCTTCAGTCAAGCGGTAACTTCGTAGATATTTCCGCGCTACCGTACGCAGAAGAGCCATCGGCGTTCCCCCCAATCAGGAAATCCCGAGAATGCCTGCACAGCATCTGACGAAGCGGGAGACGGTCGGCGCAGGTACTTCAAGTACATGTAGACCAACTTGACGAAAACCTCGGAGGATGAGCTTTGACTCGATAGACACCAAACAGGCTGTGAGGCCGATGCTGCCCTTCTCGGTTCCAGCTCGCTACTTCCTAGATCGACATTCCAAGGGTAAGGAGAAGCACATAGCCGAGGAATGAAGACGAGACTGGACGTAGTCGCCGTCGTATACTTCACTTGTGAGCCTACAGCGTCGACGCAGTCTTACATTGCGTGTGACTGAGGTGAGTCCAAGAACTCCAAGGAGCGTCGCATTAAATTCCGTGTTGAGCGGCTGAGTAGCCTAAGACGCGGAGTCACTGACATGAAGCAGTAGGGGCCCATTGCAGAAGTCGGCTTCTAGCTGAGTCCTGACCGTGAAGGTGACGGTCGCAACAAAAACACGGTGACGTGACATCCGATGGTGATGTTTGTTGTGTTTTATTTGACCACAACCGTGCAGTTGCGGCCCGAGCTTCCGAATCATACTAGGCGCGGCCTAACCTGGGCCTAACTTCAGTCTCTCACATCTTTTCTCTCATTGTGCGAGTCATCTGCGTCAATCAGCATCACCTTCTGACTCACAGTCTGCTTGGCCCCTTCACCTCCTCGAGCTCGATAATCGGGTTAATGAGCGTCTATGCATCAGGTGAAGACCTCTGTTGACTCATCAATATTGTTCAGGTACTACATAAAGTCAAAGATTCAATTTGCAGACTTGCATTCCTGACTACTGGAGGACGGCCGAACGACCGGCGCTTCATTCGCACGACAAAGAAGAGCGGGCCATACCAGCCAGCCACCCCGAGCGCGATGCCGCAGTCATACACGCAGAGGCAGTTTTGCAGTGCGCATCAGCAGCTCTTCAATGCGTGACCCAGGTGGTAGACCCCGAAGCTCGAGGCTGCCCCTCGGAGACAGCCGTGGTTCGGGCCCTTTCTCGCGACCTGAGCGCCGAAGTCGAGCGTATCAACGTCGCGAAACGCGGCGCCCGGGCCTGGAAGGAGGCCTACCCCGCCCTCGATGAGGAACTATCCGCGCTTCGCCGCCGCATCTTGCGGCAGCTCATCCTCTACCGATCGCTCCTCACGCCCATTCAGCGCCTGCCTTTGGAGCTGCTTTCTTCCATCTTCACCTGCGCGGCGGCCCTCTACGACCCCTTGGACCGCACTGACTTCGCGGGGCGCACGCTGGCGTGCGTCTGCGACACTTGGCGCCGTGTCGCGTATAGCACACCTTCATTATGGACGCACATCGGAATCCAACACCTCATAGCAGAAACTTGCACGGTCGATGCCAGGCTCCTCTCCATGTCCGGCGCGTTGCCGTTGGTCATCTATCATGACTGTGAATACGCATACGACGGGCTCGTCAAGACTGAGCTGCGGCTGCAGCAGCTGCTCATCTCGCTGATGTCGCACTCGACACGCTGGGGATCTCTCACCTTGCACGCGCCTAGCTGGTTGTTCGGGGACCTCAATGCTATAAAACTGCCCTCACTGCAAGAGGCAATATTCGAGATCGACTGCTTTGTTTACGATTCTCAGCTTCCACGGATACTCGATTTCCTAGCCCAATCGCCCAGCCTCAGACGACTGGAGGTCGCTGCATACGGAACCGACAGTTACTCCGAAGATCCAAAGTCGACTTTCGCACTCCCCGCCCTTCGCAGACTCGCGACTCTCTCACTGGACATGCGGAACATGCATGTATCGGGGCCGGAAACATTCTCCAATCTAATACGCTGTGCCACGTCAATCACGCAGCTCAAGTTGAGTGTTCGTCTCACACATGCTCTGGCAGGACACGTCCACCTTCCCGTGCTGCGTGTCCTCGAGCTCGGCAGCAGCGCATTCAGAATCCTCACGCATATCACTACTCCCCACCTGGAGGAGCTCAGCGTAAACAAGACCCTTCAGCTTCAGCAGTGGGACCCCATGCCGATGCTTCTCGCATTCCTTACCCGGACGCAGCAGCTTCGCAGGCTAACGCTGGGCGACGTGTATACGGAGAAGGGCACAGCATTTCTTGACTGCATGAAGCAGATGGACGACCTCCGCGAGCTCTGCGTCGTAGAAGATATGTCCTCGTCACCGCTGTTGACACAGGAGGCACTCGCTCGGATGACATGCGCCGATGCTCCTGCATTGCTGCAGCCCGTAGAAGTACCTGCGCTACCGTCATCCGAGGACAGTCCTACGTCGCTGCCAAGCGTTGGCAAGTTGAAGCTGCTACTTCCGTCTCTGACTGCGATCAAGGTCATGGTTCGCATGAGTGAACTCGAGCAGTGGACCAGGACAGGCTCTCGGATCGCGCTATACGAGATGTTGGCGTCCCGGCGGGAGACGCGCGTGTGCGGAACGCGCGTAGTAGCGGCGTTGGAGAACCTGGAGACCATGGTCGACACAGAGTGGGACGATGATGGTGAGGATGTATGGGCATTGGTGGCTGGCCAGCGAATGGCTTAGAAAGCGACTAGGTTTTGCCTACATAGTACAGGCTGATGGCCTGTTTATCTACCGTGTCCTTTTCATACGCTTGCGCCCTCTGCCGAGGGCCACCGCGTATGAACTGTACCTTCTCAATGCCAAAAGCAAGATCAAACATTAAGTGGTCTCCTCGCATTAGAAGCCCGTCGCCGAGTATGACGATCAAGGCCTGTCACTAAGTAGTAGCCTACACTTCAGTCTTGCCCAAGTAACTGCTCTACTACAACAGTCTGGAAATCAGTATAGTTAAATCATATATGATCTGCCCACAGTTCAACTCCGCGTCAGGATCCCCCGGCGCAAGCCGTATCACTGCGCACGTCCGGATATAACCACTCTTCCCAATGCGACACGTCTATGCTTGTATCGTGCAGCGCTCCCATGTCGAAGGCGCCCTGCTGAGGCATCCAATCCATCGTCGTCGACGCATCCCAAAGGTCGGGTGATGGGATGTCGAATGGCAGAGATGACGCTTCCGCCGTCCCCTTCGCGGGTTCGAGGATATCACTGTGATACAGCATTTCGGACGCACGTTCCTCCATGCGCGCCCGTAGCCTTTCGAGCTTTGCATCGATGGCGGGGATCGCGTCAAGGCGCTCGATGCCGATGAACGCGCTGAACTGGATCATCTCGCGTAGCCTGCAGTCACTTGGTTCAGATCAACGCGATAGACACGTCCAATACATACCTCACAAGCGCTTCGATGCGCTCTTCCGTGCTGACTTGGTAGCCGCCCAACGAGCCATCGTCGAGCGCAGCAGCCTGACACTCGAAGTCCGTCTGTCCCACGTCCTCTACGAGCACCCTCGCCCACGCCTCGAACCCGCCAGCCTGGTTCAGCCCAAGCCAGTGCGTCACCACCACATCCCGCACGTCCGCGGTTGTGTCCACCACCGCACGAACCGCGAGCGCCCGCGCGCGCACCCTCAGCTGTCCAATGAGCCCGCCTGCCCCGGCCGCGCGTGAGAACAGTGTGTTGTAGAGTGCGACCGCGACCGCGCAGCAGGGGAGACTAATGCTATGCAGGCATAAGCGTAGGCCTGGTCCGTCGCCGAAGCGGCGTGTGAAGCGGCGGTAGCGGGCGAGCTCGGCGTGGAGATGCTCCGCGGCGGTGACCAGGCGGAGAACATGGAGGTCGTCCAGGGGGCAGTCGCGGACGGGGACTGGTGAGAGCACGTGAGTGAGGATTTGGATTGTGGAGGACGGCGTACCTGCTAACAACGTTTCGCAAATGTCGCGCATGAGGCGGATGCCGTGCGCGGTGACTGATTGATGACAGTTTAGACATTGGCGGGTATACGAACTGGAATACTTACACGAGCGCACGAGCTGGACGACGGCGACGTGTGGGGGGATGTGCTCTGCTTGCGAGAACATTTGGTCCAAGGAGGCCGGGCTCGGCCCGCAGATGAGCAACTCGTCGTATGTCGAGCTGCGTGCGCGGCGGGTGAGAACGTGCGACTGCGAACGACCACAAAACGTACAAAGGAAGACTCTTTCCCGCATTCATCGCATAGACGGCGAGGAGAGACTGCAACAAGATCAGCACAATCCGACGTCGCTGGTCCTGGCTGACTGACCAAGAAGCCGCGCCACTGCAGACAGGACGTGTCCCTTGAGGATATATCAGGCAGCTGGCAGACGGCTTCGATGACGCCGAGCTCGGAGAGCGTGCGCAGCTGCCACACTGCGGCGGCCGCCCACGGATGCGTGCTATTCGGGGTGTAGGCTGTCTGATGCTCAGCACACGGTATACGAGCAGAGAGATAGGCACTTACTCACGTCTAGGGTGTTGAGGAGGAAGCAAGAGGTAGCGTTCTCGATGGAAGCAAAAGACGTGATGCCGTCCTGGTGCGCCTGGCGTACGGCCTCGCCGTGCAGTCGGGCGGATAGCAGCTTCCGCCTGGCGCCGAGCTCGCTCATCTGCAGAGAGCCTAGGGGTGCGGACGAGACTGCATCCCACTTGAGATGTGCCGCGGAGAATCGGTCGCCGCTGGGATCGTAGCCAACGTATGAGGGCTCGACGGACACGAGGGACGCGGCGGCGAGGATGCAGAGGGTGAGGATGCGCTTCTGCGGGGCATGAGAGCGAAAGTCCCATCCGCAACTCGTCATCTGATCCTTGTAGCTGAGCAGGGGGACGAGGGGAGTGGGGGAAGGCATGCTGAGTGCAATTACTGAAGGCACGCGTGAGATGGAGCTGGCAATGAATTTTGGTACGCACTTTCGAGGGCATCCTGTATGAGGTTTCCTGGGATGAGCTCATGCGTGCTTGCGACAGAGGGAAGGACGAGGGAATGACATGCGTTGGGCGCAGGTCCGGGGGAACTCGAACTCGAGCTCTCGCTCGCCGCTTCCTGACGCGCTTTATTGGCGAGAGCCTTTGCGCCAGTTCCTCGAGCCTTTCTGGGATGTATTGTCGTTGTACACCTGGGGTGAGTATAAGTTTCAGTTAGCAACAAAAGGGGCGGGGAACGCACTGAATTCCCTTTTCCAAGCAGCGAGGGCATGGCTTCGCATCCGGCTGAGGGTGACATATGACCCTCTTTGCTTTGCAGTAATCGCAGGCGCGTTTCTTCTTGTGATTCTGCGCGTCGTCGGCGCGGTCGTCGTGGACGTTCATGGACGGGAGAGCCAACGTCGGTAAGCATAATTGTGATGAGCGCGGAAGACGCTTGCGCGGCGGTGCGGCAGCGCCACCGTAGTGCCCGGCCCGGCATTCCACGGTCTTGGCGCTCCCCTTGTTTACCTTATGATAGACGCCGACGGGCCAGCGACAGATGCCCAATGCAATACCCTCCCATTACTGCGCTGGGATCGTGGACGTTGATCGGGGACTGCTCACTTTTGCCCTTGCATGTTGAACTTCGCGTCAGCAGGCTCTCAGACTCCACAACGGCGAAGCTGAAGGTAGCTTCAACCGTCACAGAGGCGGAACAGGACTGGTTGCGCCAGTGTCATTCGTGCATAGCGCGTCCCCCAACACCGTCTGATTTTGCTTGCGAGATTCTAGGTCATGACCTCCCTTCGCTCGTGCGCACGCTCTGGCAGTCTCCGAGGCTCCTCTCAAAGCTGCGGCAGGCGACCCGCGAAAGGGCAAGGACGCACTGAGAACAGCAAACTACCTTCATGCTATATCAGACGATTGGCCAGCTCGCGCGCGTGCACAAATCAGGCGAGAATCATGAATTTCCTACTTACTTGCAATGCCTACATCGTCGTATATAATATCCCTCCCTTCGTTGAGGCCCCCTCCCTCTCCCCACCTTTTTACAAGCCCCCCTGCCCTTCGTTAAGGTGCCCCCTCGCCCTTGCGATGCCCCCTCCACCTTCGCATCCCCCCTCCAACTTCGCATCCCCCCTCCACCCTCGCAAGACGCCCCCTCACCCTCGTATACACCCCCCTCACACTCGTATACTACATCCCCCTCATCCTTGTATACGACCCCCTCACCCTCGCAGGCATCTCCCTCACCCCCGGATACGCCCCCCTCACCCTCGCAGACCTCTTGCTCACCCCCGTAGACAACCCCCCCTCCGCCAAATTCACGGATGCTTCCTCCTCTCCATCGTCCCATTAGCCCCCTCCATCTTCCTATCAGCCCCCCTCCGCCTTTGAAAATACCCCAATCACCTTCACAGTTGCCCCCTCCACCTTCACAGACACCCCTCCGCCTTCGCAGGTGCCGCATACAACCCCCCTCCCGCATTCGCAGGGGCCCCCTCCACCCTCTCAGTCGCCCCCTCACCTTGCAGTCGCCCCCCCTCACCTTGCAGTGTCCCCCCTCCACCCTCGCAGTGTCCCCCCTCCATCGCAGTGCCCCCCTTTTCGCCCCCGCGGACGCCCCCCCCCCCCCTCACCCTCGCAGACGCCCCCCTTCATCTTGCAGACCAGAAACATAAACTTGGCGCTCCCAAACAGCGGATTAACACGACGACGTGCAGCGGCGAGGTACCACGACGGCGTGCAGCGGCGAGGCATCACGACGGCGTGCAGCGGCGAGGCATCACGACGGCGTGCAGCGGCGACCACGGTGACGACCAGGACAAACACGACAGCGATCAGGACGAACACGACCACGGCGACGCCGCGAACATCTGCGGCCCTGATGGTGAGTATGTGCAGCGCGAGTGGAGGCGGCGGGGACGGACCTGGCGTTGAGAAGGGGCGTGTCGCCGTCGATGGTGAGATAAAGGCGTCATCGTCGACGGCGAGATAAAGGCTTCATCGTCGACGGCGAGATAAAGGCGCCGTCGTCGAAGTAAAGGCGCTGTCGTCAAAATAAAGGGCCGTTGTCGACGTCGAGATCGTGCCGCCCTCGTCCGCACGCCCTTCACCACGCACATACAGTATCTGCCTGACAAGTTTAGTAAATAGATGATGTGGAAATATAGGATGACGCTCACTATATTAACTCGGACGTGAGGGGACGCGGCGACGGGCGGACGTGAGGAGATGCGGCGACCGCCGGACGTGAAGGGACGCGGCGACGGCCGGACGTGAAGGGACGCGGCGACGGCCCGACGTGAAGGGAAAGCGGCGAGGCAGGTCATCTACGAAAAGTGATAGCAAGGAAAAGTCAATACGATAATTGACAAAGGGGACATGATATAAATCGACCCACCGGTCGGGTAAGCCGTGTCGTTAGAGTGAGGACGGAGAAGGGGAGCGCTGTGGGTGTTTGCAAAGTTGCTGTGCGGCGGGAGCGAGGGCGACCGTGGCATCGGGGACGAGGGCGACGGTGGCGTTGAGAGCGGAGGAGACGATGGTAGGAGCGAGGGCGAGAGCAATGGCGAGGGCGAGGGCGACAGCGACAGCGAGACCAGGGCGAATCAGTCCTGAATCAAGCGTTCAATAAACGATGCTCAACGACATGAACAGCGAAATACGCACTGTGATTGATAACCCTGACCTCCTTGCCGAGGTTGACCGGGATCGCCTCTGACGGTGATCTCCTCACTAGCGCACGACGCACGCAGTCACCGTCCTACCTGCCTGCAATAGAAAAGTCAACAAACAAAACCCGCCACGAACCGGACACAAACTCACCAGTCATCGTCGTGAGCGTAGACGTCGGTGGGCGCACGAGGGGAGGCGACGGCGGCCAGGTCGAGGCGAGCCGAGTTCCAGGGCGAAGTCGGCGACGCCGACGTCGAGCTCAATACAAAGTCGGCAATGTTAAGTGGGGAAAAGGGGAGACAGCGAAAGCGCTGCCTCAATCACCCCCCACCCCTCGACTCTTATACACTGCCAGCATCGTTAGCCTTTCCAACCTCCTTGAAACAACGTCAGACGGGTACCGAGCAGCCCCCCGGGAATCGGGGGCCGAGATCGACTTACGAAAGCGCGGAAGATTCGGTGGCGCGGGGCCACGCGCGCGGCCGCGTTCAGGAGGTTCGACTTTTGAACATTCATCGCGCAGTCGGTTTCCCCGGGTCGCCGATTGCAGCGCGTCGTCGTCAACGATGTCTGTCGAGTGCGAGGTTGCTCAAGGTCTGAGGAGATGGGCTGCAGCCTGCACTTTGCGACAAGCGCCGTGTCGTGTTCGAGTGCTTTTGCGCCGTCCTGAGTGAGCTCAGCGTTGAGGAAAGCTTCAACGAGCAATACTATTACGCACCCCGATTCTTGTTTGACGTGTCCCGCGGCCGAGGACCCCGCGACATCGCCCCAGGGAAATCGAGGTGGACGTTGAAGACAGCCACGTAAGTGACTTCCCCTTCGGGAAATCCTTGTTGTGGAACAAGGCGGCGCCAGCAAACGCGCCTCCAGCGCGTCGTCCCCCGCCGCTCTCGAGCTCAGCCCGGGTACGATAATGCTCGGGGACCTCGGAGACACGTGTGTCCGCCGTGTCCAGGTAGAATTGGTGCTCCCTGCGCTCTGTAAGTCGCTGTGTATGGGCGGGGAAATGAAAACGAACATGGCGAGGATGCGAGGGCAGCGCGCAATCTTCCGCTGCGGGTCGGCGTTACGTGGGTCCGAACAAGCTACCGCTAGACGACCCGAACTCGCGGCGAGCGCGGAAATGGGCGACAGGAAGGTGGAAGGTTCGGTGGGGCGACAGGAAGTATGTGGGATGGCGAGTGCGTGCGGCCGTCGGCGGTCGGCGTGAGATAGACCACGGATTCGAACCTCCTGAGTGAGTCATTAACGTTTCAGATGAATCGAGCGCTGCAAGAATGGGAGTGCGGCGAGGTAGGGGATGACGAGGAGAGGGTGGTGCAGTGTGCGTTGTACAGTGCGCGGACGTGGTCAGAACCTGGTGGATAACATACCCCGAGTGTCCCAAGCACCACGTGGTGAAAATATCAGTCTTCCGAGGAGAGACGCGCATGCTACGAGCCACTGGCGGAAAATGACGCCACATACCAAAATTCGATGCTCGTCGCGCCATGGCACTCGCTGAAAAGCGCGGAGAGCGTGTAGCACGGCGAGACTCGCTCAGATCGTTCTGCACAGTCGGTTTCATTTCAGCAATAAATTTTGGGGGGATGTCAACTTTCGACGGTGAAGACGTCGAGTTCTACATGCAAACATCCTCGACCTTTTGGAACGATAAGACAGAACGATGATCTCGCCCATCGGCGCCGAGTACCCGAGTTCTGAAGCGAGATGATGCTGAACGAACGTCCGCGCGACCCATCGCGGCACTTGGCGAGGGCGCGCTCGCGCTCCGGACGGTAGAGATGCGCGTATTGCGTGCGGTTCTGAATGTTCCGAGAATTCCAGCGGATCCAGAACGGTGGCGGCGCCCCAAAACTTTAGATAGTTATCGGAGGATGAGTGGAACCGAAAAGCGTCCTGTCCGAGGCGGCGGAGGCAAGCGATGGGTGGGATGGACGTGGATGATGGGGACAAGTTGAACTTCGGCGCGTCGGACCGGCTGCGACGATCATGATTCATGTTGTTCCCGACCGTCATCATCGCCCGCGAACGGTGTCCACGTCGACCTCGACGCTCCGTCTTGAATTCAGACTCAATACTTATCATTGCTTTGCTTGAGACCGTGTGGAGCAGCCTCAAAAAACGCTACTGGCCTCTCGGTCGACCAGCAAGCGCTCGAGTGGCGCGGGCTCGCTTAATTTCCGCTCGAATAACGCTTCAAGTCCGAGCGCCGTCCTGATCGGCTACGTATGTGAAGGCTATCTAGGTTACCGACCCGGCGGCCCTGATCTACGGCTTGCGGACGTCATTCGGCCAGATTTGGTGGCCCTTGTTCAAGTTGAACTCAATGAGGTGGCGCGCACAGCGCCTGCCGCCGCGAGCAGCATCGTCTTGCGCCTCCGCGTCCACTTTACACGGGAGCAGCGCGTCTCACGCGAGAGAGATTTAATGGCTGGAAACGCCCGCGGAATGTGCGAGGTACATGTACTGCAGTTCGAGATTCAGTGTTGAACTTTGTAGATACGACGCACGAGTGCAGCGTCCCCGCACGACCCTGTGCTTCCGCTCAATCAGCGACGTCAACGTATTCGGTTCGCGAGATGAAGAGTCGGCGGCGGGAATGTACGAGGGAGATGCGGAAGAACGGAAGATTCAGGAGGTTGGAAACGTGAGTGTTGAACTTACCTCTGTGAGCAACGTCGAGGCGCACCACAGTCATTGCCGTCGCTGATGGTGGCGCGTGATGATGCGGACGTAGTGCGATGATGTCTATCAGGCTGCGCGGGCGTTGTAGAGAGGTCCGTAGATGGAAGATTCGGGGTGACAGGTGAGCGGGGGAGGGTGGCAGCGCGCAAGTCCTGCTGTTCCAGTTTACATGTGCCGTAGCCCTCCTCATCTCGCCAATGGACCTCGTGGTAGTTGGGCAGCGACGTGCGCATAAAGACACTGAAGTGTGATGCTTAGTTGGCCTGTGCACGATATGATACCATCTGCGCTCAGGCAGGGAATCATCCGAGGTGCACCCACTATACGTTGACCTTTCGTCTCGTAAAGGCGTCCCGATCGCGCCCTTCGTACATCGCTACCGACTAGGTATGCATCTTCCGCACATCAAGCTTTCGGACACGCATCCAGGAGGTTGGAACTTTTGGAGCGCACCCAGAAAGGAGAGGGTGCCCGCCAGTTGCACTTCGCGAGCAAGGTTCAAGGATTCCGCTCGATCCAAAGCAGCAGCCGCGCTCTGGAATTTAATGTAGGCTCGGAAGACTGCGAAGAGCCGAATAGCATTTGTGTGAACGTGCAGGCATGTGCGAGGACGCAGCAATCGTGAGGGGACGATTCCCATCAAGTTCAACTTTGGCGCCCGGACCGACCGCCGCGTCCATTGTTCTCCTTGCTCCCAACTGTCACAAGCATTCGCACGACTGTGCCAACCTATGCTCATTGGTCTCTCCCAAGTCGATGTTCATCTTTGATTGCTTTCTTGCTTTCTCGAGCCCTCATTCCGCGGCGCGCGAGACAGGAATGGTCAAAGATTTGAACATCTCCGCTGCATGGCGCGGCGGGCGCGCGGCCGAATAACTGATAACCTCAACACCGTTGTTGACAATCGGGTCCACGAGATCTGCCACGTACGAGGGTACGGATCCTGCTCGGCTCCCTTTAGCTCCGACACTTGTATATATACCGCTCCGAAACGAACCTCACCTCCTTTCCAACCATCATGCTCCCCTCCTCCCCGACGCGCCCGCCGTCAATCTCGCCGTCCCGCCGCTGCCGCCGCCGACCACGACGACAACCCTCGCAGGCTGATAGGTGAGTGGAGCCCGACGCATGTCCCTCTCAGCTGACTGACATGCTCTCAGGCAGTGCTCGACGGCGACGCATTGCGCCGCCGCCATGTTCGTCGTCTGCATGGTATGCCTCAGACCACGCGTCGTGTGCTCATCTGACATCGCCGCAGCAGCTTTTCCTCGTTGTCGTGTTGGCGTGGACGCACTATGTACTCAAGACACGGGCGGCGCATAGCGGCGCCCGCCACTCGCGCTCTTCTTCTTGGGCTATGCGGACGCGATGCGGGAGGATTCTAGATGTATTGGTGAGTTTTTTCAGTCGCGCTTTTTCTGGAACTGACACATCGCACAGGATACGGACGGGGATGTCTTGCCGGCGCGTCGACGCCTTGGGGTGAGCGCGGGCGCACGCGCGGCCGAAGGCCGTGCTCACGGCGGCGGCGCGCAGCGCCGTCGCATGCGATAGTGTTGTCTTGTACTTTGGTGAGTCGACATTCACTCTGCGGCGTCGGTCTCGTATTGACATTTCGATCAGGTTGCCAGTTGGGATGCTGGGGGTGTGGTCTCGGAGGTGCGTGCGAGGAGGACAACGGCGCGGCCGAAGGCCGCGCACACAGCGATGGCGCGCAGCGCCGTCGCCAGCTGTAAGGAAGTCGCTTCGTACTACGGTATGTTGTCCTATCTCTTGCTTTACTGCTTTCCATTGACACTTTGCTAGGATGCGGGCGAGGGAATTTAGGCTACGGCGCGACGCGCGTAACCTCAGCAGGTGTTGGCGGCGACGGGGGGCACCCTCGCGCGGCCTCCGGCAGCGCCCAAAGCGGCAGCGCGCAGCGCGCAGCGCCGTCGCAAGCTGCACTGCCGTCGCTTCGTACCATGGTGAGTGAGTGTATTTCTCGCTTTTCAGACTTTTCATTGACGTGTTGATCAGTTGTCGGAGGGGAGGATGGGCAGGCGCGACGCGCGCAGGCCGCCATCGCGGCGGGGGGAGGGGGACACCACCGCGCGGCCGAAGGCCGCGCATGGCGGCGGCGGCGCGCAGCGCCGTCGTGCTCGTCTGTGTCTCGAGTGCATGCCGCCTCAGACGTCGACAAGATTCTGACGGAGAGCAAGGTGCGTTGCACGTCTTGTGGTTGAAGATATAGCTGACCTTCCACAGCGTACATCGCCGTTCGCGGAGCAAGGTCTCCCCTCCTCAATGCCACCCTCAACGCAGCCCGACAGGCTCCCCACCATCAGACTCATGCTGTCATTGCCTGGAACTCCGTAGGCGATGACTATATGTATCGCCGTCCGGCGAGCGAGGTGAGTAGCCTACTACATCCTTACCATGTTGCTAACTATCATCATAGGTTACTCCATGCACGGATCATCGACAGCGATCGTTACTCACTCGCTCAAGCGATGAGTATATGTACTGCCGTCCGCCGAGCGACGTGGTCCTTCCCTCGGGACGCTCCTGGCCTTGTCAAGACAGTTCCACGATGTCCTCAGGACGCGAACGACGCCCTCAGGACGCGGCCGCTCTCACGAGGTTCTCATGTCGTCAAGACGTGCGCCGTCGTACGTACGAAACGACAGCTTAGGCGATGAGTACACAGATCGCCGTCCGCCGAGCGGACCTTTGGTGAGTGCTAGTAGTCGTCGGTCAAGCTCGATCTGACTTGTCTCGTAGGTCCCTCGCTGTCGTCGTGTGCGTCGTGCGCGCCGCTGGAAGGCGTCCGACTCGCCAACCCCGGCAAGCGACGAAGCAATGTATCGTCATCCGGCGAGCAGGATTTGTGCCCCGCGCTTGCACCTTGTGAGTGCGATGGCCTTTTGTTTTGTATTCCGCGGACGTTCTCAAGGTCGCGACTGCGTTGTCGACGCCGCCCTTCAAGTTCGTCGTCGGGATCCTCGCCACTCCCGGGACATGTTCATGGCGCTCGGAATCGACTCTGGGGACTCCCTCGCCGTGCTGAAGGTAGGCGCCGGGAGCGAGATAGACGAGCGGGGGGCGTTGCAATTGTGTTGTCTGGGTAGCTCTTTGTTCTACTACTAGGCTCTGCCCAGGGCAAGGTGGTATTGCAGTTAGACTAGGACAGCGCTGTATCGTCGAATTGATCTGAAAATAAAGGGATACGACTCTGGCTTTACAACGAGTTAGGAAATACAACGACTTGAAAGTACGATGCAATGGCTTTACATTGAAGTTGAACTTGCTGAACTCGCGTGACTGTGAGAAGCTTGGCGCGGCGTTGAGAGGGCGCGGGGACTCGGGCATGAAAGGCACAGACGGCGTTGTATTCGGCCCAAGTGATTCGACCCACAGGACTCGCAGCACGAGCCCTCCCTCTCCACATAGAACGATTGGCACTGGTCATCCGAGTGCGTGCGCGCTTTCGCGATGCCGATAGCTGAAGAATCAAGGCAACGACGAGCGACGCGCGCTCTGCAGTCCTTGGGAATGAAAGGCACAAACACGGTTGTATTTCGGCTACCTACGACTACATACATGAGCTTACCGCGCCACCGGGTCCCTTGTCCTCCAAAAACCCCTCAGATAGCCCTCCCTCTCGCACAGAACGATAGGCACTCATCGTCCGAGTGCACGCGCGCTTTCGCGATGTCGATAGCTGAGAAAACAAGGTGAGTGCAGTCAGTGCATCCACGCCCAAGACCGCATACTCGGCTGCCTTTCGCACAAGCTCGCGCCTGG
The DNA here is from genome assembly GCA_007026445.1 of Schizophyllum amplum. Lineage (NCBI taxonomy): Eukaryota > Fungi > Basidiomycota > Agaricomycetes > Agaricales > Schizophyllaceae > Schizophyllum > Schizophyllum amplum. Next base: position 158,596 of record VDMD01000050.1, read on the forward strand.
CTCGCGCTATCCCTTGAGACGCGGGCACCCTCGCAGTCCCGCACTCGTCGCGACCGAGTAGGCGGGCAGCGGCCGGCAGGGCGAGGAGTATAAAAGCCCTCCCCTCTCACCCTTCTTTCACCATTCCTCCCCCTTCCTCTCGCCTTGCCGCTGGTCGTGCTCGCCGCCGCCAGTCGTGCCGTCGTCCGTCGTTGCGCTGCTGGAGGGGGTTATGCTGCTGGTATGCGGGGGCTATGTCCGTCGAGAGCCCACTCGTCGGAGGCTCGTCGTCTCGTCAGTACCTACACTCACCCGTACCTACTCGTAGTCGTCGTGGCACGCCCCCGGACATGGGCCCCTGTAGGGGGAACCCATGTCCGGGGGCCCACAAAAGGAGGGATGGGCGCTAGACACCTATCAAAATCCATGCCGGTTCAGCGCGCTACAACATCACGTGAGAGCCTGGGGGCCGAGGACGTGGAGGTCTTACACGAGCACACGAGCTGGACGACGGGGATGTGCTCTGCTTGCGAGAACATTTGGTCCAAGGAGGCCGGGCTCGGCCCGCAGATGAGCAACTCGTCGTATGTCGAGCTGCGTGCGCGGCGGGTGAGAACGTGCGACTTCGAACGACCACAAAACGTACAAAGGAAGACTCTTTCCCGCATTCATCGCATAGACGGCGAGGAGAGACTGCAACAAGATCAGCACAATCCGACGTCGCTGGTCCTGGTTGACTGACCAAGAAGCCGCGCCACTGCAGACAGGACGTGTCCCTTGAGGATACATCAGGCAGCTGGCAGACGGCCTCGATGACGCCGAGCTCGGAGAGCGTGCGCAGCTGCCACACTGCGGCGGCCGCCCACGGATGCGTGCTGTTCGGGGTATAGGCTGTCTGATGCTCAGCACAACGGTATACAAGCAGAAGAATAAGCACTTACTCACGTCTAGGACGTTGAGGAGGAAGCAAGAGGTGGCGTTCTCGATGGAAGCGAAAGACGTGATGCCGTCCTGGTGCGCCTGGCGTACGGCCTCGCCGTGCAGTCGGGCGGATAGCAGCTTCCGCCGGGCGCCAAGCTCGCTCATCTGCAAAGAGCCTAGGGGTGCGGACGAGACTGCATCCCACTTGAGATGAGCCGCGGAGAATCGGTCGCCGCTGGGATCGTAGCCGACGTATGAGGGCTCGACGGACACGAGGGACGCGGCGGCGAGGATGCAGAGGGTGAGGATGCGCTTCTGCGGGGCATGAGAGCGAAAGTCCCATCCGCAACTCGTCATCTGATCCTTGTAGCTGAGCAAGGGGACGAGGGGAGTGGGGGAAGGCATGCTGAGTGCAATTACTGAAGGCACGCGTGAGATGGAGCTGGCAATGAATTTTAGGTACGCACTTTCGAGGGCATCCTGTATGAGGTTTCCTGGGATGAGCTTATGCGTGCTTGCGACAGAGGGAAGGACGAGGGAATGACATCCATTGGGCGCAGGTCCGGGGGAACTCGAACTCGAGCTCTCGCTCGCCGCTTCCTGACGCGCTTTATTGGCGAGAGCCTTTGCGCCAGTTCCTCGAGCCTTTCTGGGATGAATTGTCGTTGTACACCTGGCCGAGTGTGAGCTCCAGTCAGCAACAAAAGGGGCGGTGAACGCACTGAATTCCCTTTTCCAAGCAGCGAGGGCATGGCTTCGCATCCGGCTGAGGGTGACATATGACCCTCTTTGCTTTGCAGTAATCGCAGGCGCGTTTCTTCTTGTGATTCTGCGCGTCGTCGGCGCGGTCGTCGTGGACGTTCATGGACGGGAGAGCCAACGTCGGTAAGCATAATTGTGATGAGCGCGGAAGACGCTTGCGCGGCGGTGCGGCAGCGCCACCGTAGCGCCCGGCCCGGCATTCCACGGTCTTGGCGCTCCCCTTGTTTACCTTAGACGCCGACGAGCCAGCGACAGATGCCCAATGCAATACCCTCCCTTTACTGGATCAGTATCAGTCTTATGACTGACAATGGAATCTCATCCCACACTACGATTCCCGGATCCTATGCCAGACGTTGATCTGACTTTTGCCAAACTGAAGGTAGCTCAACCGTCAAAGCCGCGATCTGGTTGCGCCAGTGTCATTCGTGCATAGCGCGTCCCCCAACACCGTCTGATTTTGCTTGCGAGATTCTAGGTCATGATCTCCCTTCGCTCTGGCAGTCTCCGAGGCTCCTCTCAAAGCTGCGGCAGGCGACCCGCGAAAGGGCAAGAACGCACTGAGAACAGTAAACTACCTTCATGCTATATCAGACGATTCCGTGCAACGGCTCGACACCTCTCATCGCCCCTTCCACACTGTGGCCAGCTCGCGCGCGTGCACAAATCAGGCGAGAATCATGAATTTCCTACTTACTCGCAATGCCTACATCGTCGTATACAATATCCCTCCCTTCGTTGAGGCCCCCTCCCTCTCCCCCCTCCACCCTCGCAAGACGCCCCCTCACCCTCGTATACACCCCCCTCACCCTCGTATACACCCCCCTCACCCTCGTATACACCCCCTCACCCTCGTATACACCCCCTCACCCTCGCAGACCTCTTGCTCACCCTCGTAGACAAGCCCCCCTCCGCGAAATTCGCGGATGCTTCCTCCTCTCCATCGTCCCATTAGCCCCCTCCATCTTCCTATTAGCCCCCCTTCGCCTTTGAGAATAACCCCCTCCACCTTCACAGTTGCCCCCTCCGCCTTTGAAAATACCCCAATCACCTTCACAGTTGCCCCCTCCACCTTCACAGTTGCCCCCTCCACCTTTACAGACGCCCCTCCGCCTTCGCAGGTGCCGCATACAACCCCCCTCCCGCATTCGCAGGGGCCCCCTCCACCCTCTCAGTCGCCCCCTCACCTTGCAGTCGCCCCCCTCCGCCTTCGCAGTGTCCCCCTCCGCCTTCGCAGTGTCCCCCCTCCATCGCAGTGCCCCCCTTTTCGCCCCCGCAGACGCCCCCCTTCATCTTGCAGACAAAAAACATAAACTTGGCGCTCCCAACCAGTGGATTAACACGACGACGTGTAGCGGCGAGGCATCACGACGGCGTGCAGCGGCGAGGCATCACGACGACGTGCAGTGGCGACCACGGTGACGACCGACCACGACCACGGTCAGGACGACCACGGCGACGCCGCAAATATATGCGGCCCTGATGATGAGTATGTGCAGCGCGAGTGGAGGCGGCGGGGACGGACCTGGCGTTGAGGAGGGGTTTGTTGCCGTCGACGGTGAGATACAGGCGACATCGTCGACGGCGAGATAAAGTCGTCGACGTCGAGATAAAGACGCCGTCGTCGACGTCGAGATGAAGACGCCGTCGTCGACGTCGAAGTAAAGACGCCATCGTCATAGTAAAGGCGCCGTCGTCGAAGTAAAGACGCCGTCTTCAAAGTAAAGGCGCCATCGTCGAAGTAAAGGCGCTGTCGTCAAAATAAAGGGCCGTTGTCGACGTCGAGATCGTGCCGCCCTCGTCCGCACGCCCTTCACCACGCACATATCTGCCTGACAAGTTTAGTAAATAGATGATGTGGAAATATAGGATGACGCTCACTATATTAACTCGGACGTGAGGGGACGCGGCGACGGGCGGACGTGAGGAGATGCGGCGACCGCCGGACGTGAAGGGACGCGGCGACGGCCGGACGTGAAGGGACGCGGCGACGGCCCGACGTGAAGGGAAAGCGGCGAGGCAGGTCATCTACGAAAAGTGATAGCAAGGAAAAGTCAATACGATAATTGACAAAGGGGACATGATATAAATCGACCCACCGGTCGGGTAAGCCGTGTCGTTAGAGTGAGGACGGAGAAGGGGAGCGCTGTGGGTGTTTGCAAAGTTGCTGTGCGGCGGGAGCGAGGGCGACCGTGGCATCGGGGACGAGGGCGACGGTGGCGTTGAGAGCGGAGGAGACGATGGTAGGAGCGAGGGCGAGAGCAATGGCGAGGGCGAGGGCGACAGCGACAGCGAGACCAGGGCGAATCAGTCCTGAATCAAGCGTTCAATAAACGATGCTCAACGACATGAACAGCGAAATACGCACTGTGATTGATAACCCTGACCTCCTTGCCGAGGTTGACCGGGATCGCCTCTGACGGTGATCTCCTCACTAGCGCACGACGCACGCAGTCACCGTCCTACCTGCCTGCAATAGAAAAGTCAACAAACAAAACCCGCCACGAACCGGACACAAACTCACCAGTCATCGTCGTGAGCGTAGACGTCGGTGGGCGCACGAGGGGAGGCGACGGCGGCCAGGTCGAGGCGAGCCGAGTTCCAGGGCGAAGTCGGCGACGCCGACGTCGAGCTCAATACAAAGTCGGCAATGTTAAGTGGGGAAAAGGGGAGACAGCGAAAGCGCTGCCTCAATCACCCCCCACCCCTCGACTCTTATACACTGCCAGCATCGTTAGCCTTTCCAACCTCCTTGAAACAACGTCAGACGGGTACCGAGCAGCCCCCCGGGAATCGGGGGCCGAGATCGACTTACGAAAGCGCGGAAGATTCGGTGGCGCGGGGCCACGCGCGCGGCCGCGTTCAGGAGGTTCGACTTTTGAACATTCATCGCGCAGTCGGTTTCCCCGGGTCGCCGATTGCAGCGCGTCGTCGTCAACGATGTCTGTCGAGTGCGAGGTTGCTCAAGGTCTGAGGAGATGGGCTGCAGCCTGCACTTTGCGACAAGCGCCGTGTCGTGTTCGAGTGCTTTGCGCCGTCCTGAGTGAGCTCAGCGTTGAGGAAAGCTTCAACGAGCAATACTATTACGCACCCCGATTCTTGTTTGACGTGTCCCGCGGCCGAGGACCCCGCGACATCGCCCCAGGGAAATCGAGGTGGACGTTGAAGACAGCCACGTAAGTGACTTCCCCTTCGGGAAATCCTTGTTGTGGAACAAGGCGGCGCCAGCAAACGCGCCTCCAGCGCGTCGTCCCCCGCCGCTCTCGAGCTCAGCCCGGGTACGATAATGCTCGGGGACCTCGGAGACACGTGTGTCCGCCGTGTCCAGGTAGAATTGGTGCTCCCTGCGCTCTGTAAGTCGCTGTGTATGGGCGGGGAAATGAAAACGAACATGGCGAGGATGCGAGGGCAGCGCGCAATCTTCCGCTGCGGGTCGGCGTTACGTGGGTCCGAACAAGCTACCGCTAGACGACCCGAACTCGCGGCGAGCGCGGAAATGGGCGACAGGAAGGTGGAAGGTTCGGTGGGGCGACAGGAAGTATGTGGGATGGCGAGTGCGTGCGGCCGTCGGCGGTCGGCGTGAGATAGACCACGGATTCGAACCTCCTGAGTGAGTCATTAACGTTTCAGATGAATCGAGCGCTGCAAGAATGGGAGTGCGGCGAGGTAGGGGATGACGAGGAGAGGGTGGTGCAGTGTGCGTTGTACAGTGCGCGGACGTGGTCAGAACCTGGTGGATAACATACCCCGAGTGTCCCAAGCACCACGTGGTGAAAATATCAGTCTTCCGAGGAGAGACGCGCATGCTACGAGCCACTGGCGGAAAATGACGCCACATACCAAAATTCGATGCTCGTCGCGCCATGGCACTCGCTGAAAAGCGCGGAGAGCGTGTAGCACGGCGAGACTCGCTCAGATCGTTCTGCACAGTCGGTTTCATTTCAGCAATAAATTTTGGGGGGATGTCAACTTTCGACGGTGAAGACGTCGAGTTCTACATGCAAACATCCTCGACCTTTTGGAACGATAAGACAGAACGATGATCTCGCCCATCGGCGCCGAGTACCCGAGTTCTGAAGCGAGATGATGCTGAACGAACGTCCGCGCGACCCATCGCGGCACTTGGCGAGGGCGCGCTCGCGCTCCGGACGGTAGAGATGCGCGTATTGCGTGCGGTTCTGAATGTTCCGAGAATTCCAGCGGATCCAGAACGGTGGCGGCGCCCCAAAACTTTAGATAGTTATCGGAGGATGAGTGGAACCGAAAAGCGTCCTGTCCGAGGCGGCGGAGGCAAGCGATGGGTGGGATGGACGTGGATGATGGGGACAAGTTGAACTTCGGCGCGTCGGACCGGCTGCGACGATCATGATTCATGTTGTTCCCGACCGTCATCATCGCCCGCGAACGGTGTCCACGTCGACCTCGACGCTCCGTCTTGAATTCAGACTCAATACTTATCATTGCTTTGCTTGAGACCGTGTGGAGCAGCCTCAAAAAACGCTACTGGCCTCTCGGTCGACCAGCAAGCGCTCGAGTGGCGCGGGCTCGCTTAATTTCCGCTCGAATAACGCTTCAAGTCCGAGCGCCGTCCTGATCGGCTACGTATGTGAAGGCTATCTAGGTTACCGACCCGGCGGCCCTGATCTACGGCTTGCGGACGTCATTCGGCCAGATTTGGTGGCCCTTGTTCAAGTTGAACTCAATGAGGTGGCGCGCACAGCGCCTGCCGCCGCGAGCAGCATCGTCTTGCGCCTCCGCGTCCACTTTACACGGGAGCAGCGCGTCTCACGCGAGAGAGATTTAATGGCTGGAAACGCCCGCGGAATGTGCGAGGTACATGTACTGCAGTTCGAGATTCAGTGTTGAACTTTGTAGATACGACGCACGAGTGCAGCGTCCCCGCACGACCCTGTGCTTCCGCTCAATCAGCGACGTCAACGTATTCGGTTCGCGAGATGAAGAGTCGGCGGCGGGAATGTACGAGGGAGATGCGGAAGAACGGAAGATTCAGGAGGTTGGAAACGTGAGTGTTGAACTTACCTCTGTGAGCAACGTCGAGGCGCACCACAGTCATTGCCGTCGCTGATGGTGGCGCGTGATGATGCGGACGTAGTGCGATGATGTCTATCAGGCTGCGCGGGCGTTGTAGAGAGGTCCGTAGATGGAAGATTCGGGGTGACAGGTGAGCGGGGGAGGGTGGCAGCGCGCAAGTCCTGCTGTTCCAGTTTACATGTGCCGTAGCCCTCCTCATCTCGCCAATGGACCTCGTGGTAGTTGGGCAGCGACGTGCGCATAAAGACACTGAAGTGTGATGCTTAGTTGGCCTGTGCACGATATGATACATCTGCGCTCAGGCAGGGAATCATCCGAGGTGCACCCACTATACGTTGACCTTTCGTCTCGTAAAGGCGTCCCGATCGCGCCCTTCGTACATCGCTACCGACTAGGTATGCATCTTCCGCACATCAAGCTTTCGGACACGCATCCAGGAGGTTGGAACTTTTGGAGCGCACCCAGAAAGGAGAGGGTGCCCGCCAGTTGCACTTCGCGAGCAAGGTTCAAGGATTCCGCTCGATCCAAAGCAGCAGCCGCGCTCTGGAATTTAATGTAGGCTCGGAAGACTGCGAAGAGCCGAATAGCATTTGTGTGAACGTGCAGGCATGTGCGAGGACGCAGCAATCGTGAGGGGACGATTCCCATCAAGTTCAACTTTGGCGCCCGGACCGACCGCCGCGTCCATTGTTCTCCTTGCTCCCAACTGTCACAAGCATTCGCACGACTGTGCCAACCTATGCTCATTGGTCTCTCCCAAGTCGATGTTCATCTTTGATTGCTTTCTTGCTTTCTCGAGCCCTCATTCCGCGGCGCGCGAGACAGGAATGGTCAAAGATTTGAACATCTCCGCTGCATGGCGCGGCGGGCGCGCGGCCGAATAACTGATAACCTCAACACCGTTGTTGACAATCGGGTCCACGAGATCTGCCACGTACGAGGGTACGGATCCTGCTCGGCTCCCTTTAGCTCCGACACTTGTATATATACCGCTCCGAAACGAACCTCACCTCCTTTCCAACCATCATGCTCCCCTCCTCCCCGACGCGCCCGCCGTCAATCTCGCCGTCCCGCCGCTGCCGCCGCCGACCACGACGACAACCCTCGCAGGCTGATAGGTGAGTGGAGCCCGACGCATGTCCCTCTCAGCTGACTGACATGCTCTCAGGCAGTGCTCGACGGCGACGCATTGCGCCGCCGCCATGTTCGTCGTCTGCATGGTATGCCTCAGACCACGCGTCGTGTGCTCATCTGACATCGCCGCAGCAGCTTTTCCTCGTTGTCGTGTTGGCGTGGACGCACTATGTACTCAAGACACGGGCGGCGCATAGCGGCGCCCGCCACTCGCGCTCTTCTTCTTGGGCTATGCGGACGCGATGCGGGAGGATTCTAGATGTATTGGTGAGTTTTTTCAGTCGCGCTTTTTTCTGGAACTGACACATCGCACAGGATACGGACGGGGATGTCTTGCCGGCGCGTCGACGCCTTGGGGTGAGCGCGGGCGCACGCGCGGCCGAAGGCCGTGCTCACGGCGGCGGCGCGCAGCGCCGTCGCATGCGATAGTGTTGTCTTGTACTTTGGTGAGTCGACATTCACTCTGCGGCGTCGGTCTCGTATTGACATTTCGATCAGGTTGCCAGTTGGGATGCTGGGGGTGTGGTCTCGGAGGTGCGTGCGAGGAGGACAACGGCGCGGCCGAAGGCCGCGCACACAGCGATGGCGCGCAGCGCCGTCGCCAGCTGTAAGGAAGTCGCTTCGTACTACGGTATGTTGTCCTATCTCTTGCTTTACTGCTTTCCATTGACACTTTGCTAGGATGCGGGCGAGGGAATTTAGGCTACGGCGCGACGCGCGTAACCTCAGCAGGTGTTGGCGGCGACGGGGGGCACCCTCGCGCGGCCTCCGGCAGCGCCCAAAGCGGCAGCGCGCAGCGCGCAGCGCCGTCGCAAGCTGCACTGCCGTCGCTTCGTACCATGGTGAGTGAGTGTATTTCTCGCTTTTCAGACTTTTCATTGACGTGTTGATCAGTTGTCGGAGGGGAGGATGGGCAGGCGCGACGCGCGCAGGCCGCCATCGCGGCGGGGGGAGGGGGACACCACCGCGCGGCCGAAGGCCGCGCATGGCGGCGGCGGCGCGCAGCGCCGTCGTGCTCGTCTGTGTCTCGAGTGCATGCCGCCTCAGACGTCGACAAGATTCTGACGGAGAGCAAGGTGCGTTGCACGTCTTGTGGTTGAAGATATAGCTGACCTTCCACAGCGTACATCGCCGTTCGCGGAGCAAGGTCTCCCCTCCTCAATGCCACCCTCAACGCAGCCCGACAGGCTCCCCACCATCAGACTCATGCTGTCATTGCCTGGAACTCCGTAGGCGATGACTATATGTATCGCCGTCCGGCGAGCGAGGTGAGTAGCCTACTACATCCTTACCATGTTGCTAACTATCATCATAGGTTACTCCATGCACGGATCATCGACAGCGATCGTTACTCACTCGCTCAAGCGATGAGTATATGTACTGCCGTCCGCCGAGCGACGTGGTCCTTCCCTCGGGACGCTCCTGGCCTTGTCAAGACAGTTCCACGATGTCCTCAGGACGCGAACGACGCCCTCAGGACGCGGCCGCTCTCACGAGGTTCTCATGTCGTCAAGACGTGCGCCGTCGTACGTACGAAACGACAGCTTAGGCGATGAGTACACAGATCGCCGTCCGCCGAGCGGACCTTTGGTGAGTGCTAGTAGTCGTCGGTCAAGCTCGATCTGACTTGTCTCGTAGGTCCCTCGCTGTCGTCGTGTGCGTCGTGCGCGCCGCTGGAAGGCGTCCGACTCGCCAACCCCGGCAAGCGACGAAGCAATGTATCGTCATCCGGCGAGCAGGATTTGTGCCCCGCGCTTGCACCTTGTGAGTGCGATGGCCTTTTGTTTTGTATTCCGCGGACGTTCTCAAGGTCGCGACTGCGTTGTCGACGCCGCCCTTCAAGTTCGTCGTCGGGATCCTCGCCACTCCCGGGACATGTTCATGGCGCTCGGAATCGACTCTGGGGACTCCCTCGCCGTGCTGAAGGTAGGCGCCGGGAGCGAGATAGACGAGCGGGGGGCGTTGCAATTGTGTTGTCTGGGTAGCTCTTTGTTCTACTACTAGGCTCTGCCCAGGGCAAGGTGGTATTGCAGTTAGACTAGGACAGCGCTGTATCGTCGAATTGATCTGAAAATAAAGGGATACGACTCTGGCTTTACAACGAGTTAGGAAATACAACGACTTGAAAGTACGATGCAATGGCTTTACATTGAAGTTGAACTTGCTGAACTCGCGTGACTGTGAGAAGCTTGGCGCGGCGTTGAGAGGGCGCGGGGACTCGGGCATGAAAGGCACAGACGGCGTTGTATTCGGCCCAAGTGATTCGACCCACAGGACTCGCAGCACGAGCCCTCCCTCTCCACATAGAACGATTGGCACTGGTCATCCGAGTGCGTGCGCGCTTTCGCGATGCCGATAGCTGAAGAATCAAGGCAACGACGAGCGACGCGCGCTCTGCAGTCCTTGGGAATGAAAGGCACAAACACGGTTGTATTTCGGCTACCTACGACTACATACATGAGCTTACCGCGCCACCGGGTCCCTTGTCCTCCAAAAACCCCTCAGATAGCCCTCCCTCTCGCACAGAACGATAGGCACTCATCGTCCGAGTGCACGCGCGCTTTCGCGATGTCGATAGCTGAGAAAACAAGGTGAGTGCAGTCAGTGCATCCACGCCCAAGACCGCATACTCGGCTGCCTTTCGCACAAGCTCGCGCCTGGCTCGCGCTATCCCTTGAGACGCGGGCACCCTCGCAGTCCCGCACTCGTCGCGACCGAGTAGGCGGGCAGCGGCCGGCAGGGCGAGGAGTATAAAAGCCCTCCCCTCTCACCCTTCTTTCACCATTCCTCCCCCTTCCTCTCGCCTTGCCGCTGGTCGTGCTCGCCGCCGCCAGTCGTGCCGTCGTCCGTCGTTGCGCTGCTGGAGGGGGTTATGCTGCTGGTATGCGGGGGCTATGTCCGTCGAGAGCCCACTCGTCGGAGGCTCGTCGTCTCGTCAGTACCTACACTCACCCGTACCTACTCGTAGTCGTCGTGGCACGCCCCCGGACATGGGCCCCTGTAGGGGGAACCCATGTCCGGGGGCCCACAAAAGGAGGGATGGGCGCTAGACACCTATCAAAATCCATGCCGGTTCAGCGCGCTACAACATCACGTGAGAGCCTGGGGGCCGAGGACGTGGAGGTCTTACACGAGCACACGAGCTGGACGACGGGGATGTGCTCTGCTTGCGAGAACATTTGGTCCAAGGAGGCCGGGCTCGGCCCGCAGATGAGCAACTCGTCGTATGTCGAGCTGCGTGCGCGGCGGGTGAGAACGTGCGACTTCGAACGACCACAAAACGTACAAAGGAAGACTCTTTCCCGCATTCATCGCATAGACGGCGAGGAGAGACTGCAACAAGATCAGCACAATCCGACGTCGCTGGTCCTGGTTGACTGACCAAGAAGCCGCGCCACTGCAGACAGGACGTGTCCCTTGAGGATACATCAGGCAGCTGGCAGACGGCCTCGATGACGCCGAGCTCGGAGAGCGTGCGCAGCTGCCACACTGCGGCGGCCGCCCACGGATGCGTGCTGTTCGGGGTATAGGCTGTCTGATGCTCAGCACAACGGTATACAAGCAGAAGAATAAGCACTTACTCACGTCTAGGACGTTGAGGAGGAAGCAAGAGGTGGCGTTCTCGATGGAAGCGAAAGACGTGATGCCGTCCTGGTGCGCCTGGCGTACGGCCTCGCCGTGCAGTCGGGCGGATAGCAGCTTCCGCCGGGCGCCAAGCTCGCTCATCTGCAAAGAGCCTAGGGGTGCGGACGAGACTGCATCCCACTTGAGATGAGCCGCGGAGAATCGGTCGCCGCTGGGATCGTAGCCGACGTATGAGGGCTCGACGGACACGAGGGACGCGGCGGCGAGGATGCAGAGGGTGAGGATGCGCTTCTGCGGGGCATGAGAGCGAAAGTCCCATCCGCAACTCGTCATCTGATCCTTGTAGCTGAGCAAGGGGACGAGGGGAGTGGGGGAAGGCATGCTGAGTGCAATTACTGAAGGCACGCGTGAGATGGAGCTGGCAATGAATTTTAGGTACGCACTTTCGAGGGCATCCTGTATGAGGTTTCCTGGGATGAGCTTATGCGTGCTTGCGACAGAGGGAAGGACGAGGGAATGACATCCATTGGGCGCAGGTCCGGGGGAACTCGAACTCGAGCTCTCGCTCGCCGCTTCCTGACGCGCTTTATTGGCGAGAGCCTTTGCGCCAGTTCCTCGAGCCTTTCTGGGATGAATTGTCGTTGTACACCTGGCCGAGTGTGAGCTCCAGTCAGCAACAAAAGGGGCGGTGAACGCACTGAATTCCCTTTTCCAAGCAGCGAGGGCATGGCTTCGCATCCGGCTGAGGGTGACATATGACCCTCTTTGCTTTGCAGTAATCGCAGGCGCGTTTCTTCTTGTGATTCTGCGCGTCGTCGGCGCGGTCGTCGTGGACGTTCATGGACGGGAGAGCCAACGTCGGTAAGCATAATTGTGATGAGCGCGGAAGACGCTTGCGCGGCGGTGCGGCAGCGCCACCGTAGCGCCCGGCCCGGCATTCCACGGTCTTGGCGCTCCCCTTGTTTACCTTAGACGCCGACGAGCCAGCGACAGATGCCCAATGCAATACCCTCCCTTTACTGGATCAGTATCAGTCTTATGACTGACAATGGAATCTCATCCCACACTACGATTCCCGGATCCTATGCCAGACGTTGATCTGACTTTTGCCAAACTGAAGGTAGCTCAACCGTCAAAGCCGCGATCTGGTTGCGCCAGTGTCATTCGTGCATAGCGCGTCCCCCAACACCGTCTGATTTTGCTTGCGAGATTCTAGGTCATGATCTCCCTTCGCTCTGGCAGTCTCCGAGGCTCCTCTCAAAGCTGCGGCAGGCGACCCGCGAAAGGGCAAGAACGCACTGAGAACAGTAAACTACCTTCATGCTATATCAGACGATTCCGTGCAACGGCTCGACACCTCTCATCGCCCCTTCCACACTGTGGCCAGCTCGCGCGCGTGCACAAATCAGGCGAGAATCATGAATTTCCTACTTACTCGCAATGCCTACATCGTCGTATACAATATCCCTCCCTTCGTTGAGGCCCCCTCCCTCTCCCCCCTCCACCCTCGCAAGACGCCCCCTCACCCTCGTATACACCCCCCTCACCCTCGTATACACCCCCCTCACCCTCGTATACACCCCCCTCACCCTCGTATACACCCCCCTCACCCTCGCAGACCTCTTGCTCACCCTCGTAGACAAGCCCCCCTCCGCGAAATTCGCGGATGCTTCCTCCTCTCCATCGTCCCATTAGCCCCCTCCATCTTCCTATTAGCCCCCCTTCGCCTTTGAGAATAACCCCCTCCACCTTCACAGTTGCCCCCTCCGCCTTTGAAAATACCCCAATCACCTTCACAGTTGCCCCCTCCACCTTCACAGTTGCCCCCTCCACCTTTACAGACGCCCCTCCGCCTTCGCAGGTGCCGCATACAACCCCCCTCCCGCATTCGCAGGGGCCCCCTCCACCCTCTCAGTCGCCCCCTCACCTTGCAGTCGCCCCCCTCCGCCTTCGCAGTGTCCCCCTCCGCCTTCGCAGTGTCCCCCCTCCATCGCAGTGCCCCCCTTTTCGCCCCCGCAGACGCCCCCCTTCATCTTGCAGACAAAAAACATAAACTTGGCGCTCCCAACCAGTGGATTAACACGACGACGTGTAGCGGCGAGGCATCACGACGGCGTGCAGCGGCGAGGCATCACGACGACGTGCAGTGGCGACCACGGTGACGACCGACCACGACCACGGTCAGGACGACCACGGCGACGCCGCAAATATATGCGGCCCTGATGATGAGTATGTGCAGCGCGAGTGGAGGCGGCGGGGACGGACCTGGCGTTGAGGAGGGGTTTGTTGCCGTCGACGGTGAGATACAGGCGACATCGTCGACGGCGAGATAAAGTCGTCGACGTCGAGATAAAGACGCCGTCGTCGACGTCGAGATGAAGACGCCGTCGTCGACGTCGAAGTAAAGACGCCATCGTCATAGTAAAGGCGCCGTCGTCGAAGTAAAGACGCCGTCTTCAAAGTAAAGGCGCCATCGTCGAAGTAAAGGCGCTGTCGTCAAAATAAAGGGCCGTTGTCGACGTCGAGATCGTGCCGCCCTCGTCCGCACGCCCTTCACCACGCACATATCTGCCTGACAAGTTTAGTAAATAGATGATGTGGAAATATAGGATGACGCTCACTATATTAACTCGGACGTGAGGGGACGCGGCGACGGGCGGACGTGAGGAGATGCGGCGACCGCCGGACGTGAAGGGACGCGGCGACGGCCGGACGTGAAGGGACGCGGCGACGGCCCGACGTGAAGGGAAAGCGGCGAGGCAGGTCATCTACGAAAAGTGATAGCAAGGAAAAGTCAATACGATAATTGACAAAGGGGACATGATATAAATCGACCCACCGGTCGGGTAAGCCGTGTCGTTAGAGTGAGGACGGAGAAGGGGAGCGCTGTGGGTGTTTGCAAAGTTGCTGTGCGGCGGGAGCGAGGGCGACCGTGGCATCGGGGACGAGGGCGACGGTGGCGTTGAGAGCGGAGGAGACGATGGTAGGAGCGAGGGCGAGAGCAATGGCGAGGGCGAGGGCGACAGCGACAGCGAGACCAGGGCGAATCAGTCCTGAATCAAGCGTTCAATAAACGATGCTCAACGACATGAACAGCGAAATACGCACTGTGATTGATAACCCTGACCTCCTTGCCGAGGTTGACCGGGATCGCCTCTGACGGTGATCTCCTCACTAGCGCACGACGCACGCAGTCACCGTCCTACCTGCCTGCAATAGAAAAGTCAACAAACAAAACCCGCCACGAACCGGACACAAACTCACCAGTCATCGTCGTGAGCGTAGACGTCGGTGGGCGCACGAGGGGAGGTGACGGCGGCCAGGTCGAGGCGAGCCGAGTTACAGGGCAAAGTCGGCGACGCCGACGTCGAGCTCAAGACAAAGTCAGCAAGGGTAAGTGGGGACAAGGGGAGACAGCGAAAGCGCTGCCTCAATCACCCCCCACCCCTCGACTCTTATACACTGCCAGCATCGTTAGCCTTTCCAACCTCCTTGAAACAACGTCAGACGGGTACCGAGCAGCCCCCCGAGAATCGGGGGCCGAGATCGACTTACGAAAGCGCGGAAGATTTGGTGGCGCGGGGCCACGCGCGCGGCCGCGTTCAGGAGGTTCGACTTTTGAACATTCATCGCGCAGTCGGTTTCCCCGGGTCGGCGATTGCAGCGCGCCGTCGTCGAGTCCAGGGTACATTGCTGCGCGTCCGAGGGGATGGGCTGGCGATACCGGAGGCTGTAGTATTTTGCGTGGTTCGAAGCGCCGCGTCGCGTCGCGTTCGCGCCGTCCTGAGTGAGCTTTGCGTCAAGGAAAGCCTCGTAATGCAGTATGAACACGCACCCCGGTTCTTGCTTGACGTGTCCCGCAGCCGAGAACCCCGCAAAAGCGCCCCACGAAAATCGAGGTGGACGTTGAAGACGACCACGTAAGGCCCCTTCCCCATTGGGAGTTCCTTGTTGTTGAACAATGCGGCGTCCACGAACGCGCCTCCCGCGTCGTCCTCCTCCTCTCTCGAGCTCAGCCCGGGTACGATAATGCTCGGGGACCTCGGAGACACGTGTGTCCGCCGTGTCCAGGTAGAATTGGTGCTCCCTGCGCTCTGTAAGTTGCTGTGTATGGGCGGGGAAATGAAAACGAACATGGCGAGGATGCGAGGGCAGCGCGCAATCTTCCGCTGCGGGTCGGCGTTACGTGGGGCCGAACAAGCTACCGCTAGACGACCCGAACTCGCGGCGAGCGCGGAAATGGACGACAGTGGGGTGGAAGATTCGGCAGCCAGACAGGGAGTATGCGCGATGGCGAGTGCGTGCGACCCTCGGCGGTCGGCAGGTAGTCGTACGCAAGCTCCAACCTCCTGAATGAGTCAATGGCGTTTCAGGTAGCTCGGGCGGGGGAGGAATTGGGAGTGCGGTGAGGTGAGGGACGACGAGGAAGGGATGGCGTACTGTGCGTGGTGTAGCGTGCGGACGCGTTGTAAGCTTTGTAGAGAGCGTACCACGTATGTCATAAACAACATGTCGTACAGGTGTCAGTCGTCGGACGCGAGATGCGTATGATACGAGCGACGCGAAAACGACGCCACATAATAAAATCGACGCTCTTCGCGTACTAGCACTCGCTGCGTTATACGGTGAGAGCTATAGCACCGTGAGACACGCCCAGTTCACCCTGTACAGTCGTTTTGGGTGAGAAATATTTTAGGCGGGCATGTCAACTTACGAGGATGAAGACGTCGAGTTCTACATGCAAACATCCTAGACCTTTGGAACGATAAGACAGAACGCTGATCTCGCCCATCGGCGCATATCCCCGAGTTATGAAGCGGGATACGTGAACAAACTCCGCGCGACCCATCGCGGCACTTGGCGAGGGCGCGCTCGCGCTCCGGACGGTAGAGATGCGCGTATTGCGTGCGGTTCTGAATGTTCCGAGAATTCCAGCGGATCCGGACGGTGGCGGCGCCCCAAAACTCTAGATAGTTATCGGAGGATGAGTGGAACCGAAAAGCGCCTTGTCCGAGGCGGCGGAGGCAAGCGATGGGTGGGATGGACGTGGATGATGGGGACAAGTTGAACTTCGGCGCGTCGGACCGGCTGCGACGATCATGATTCATGTTGTTCCCGACCGTCATCATCGCCCGCGAACGGTGTCCACGTCGACCTCGACGCTCCGTCTTGAATTCAGACTCAATACTTATCATTGCTTTGCTTGAGACCGTGTGGAGCAGCCTCAAAAAACGCTACTGGCCTCTCGGTCGACCAGCAAGCGCTCGAGTGGCGCCGCTCTCCTCAAGGTCCCCCGAATAGCACTTCAAGTCCGAGGACCATCCTGATCGGCTACGTAAGGAAGACTATCTAGGTTCCGCCCGGCGGCCCTGATCTACGGCTTCGGACGTCATTAGGCCGAATTGGTGGCCTTGTTGCCCAGTCGAACGGTGGGGTGGCGCGCACAGCGCCTCCGCCGCGAGCGTCAGCTCGTGCTCTCGCGTCCCGTATGGCAGCGCATGTCATTGGAACAATTGATGTCGGAAACGCTAGGGAATATACAGGTACTCGTCGGTAGCCACGAGATGAGATTCAACGTTGAACTTGTAGACACGACGGACGCAGCGTCCCCGCAGACCCTGTGCTTCCGATTAATCAGCGACTCAACGTATTGGTTCGCGAGATGAAGAGTCGGCGCGGGAATGCACGAGGGAGATGTGGAAGTACGGAAGATTCAGGAGGTTGGAAACGTGAGTGATGAACTTACCTCTGTAAGCAATGTCGGGGTGCGCTACTGCGCTGCTGTCGTTGATGGTGGCGCTGAATGATGCGGACGTAGTGCGATGATGTCATTTAACTGCGCGCGCGTTCTAAAGAGGCCCGGAGATGGAAGATTCGGGGTGACAGGTCAGCGGGAAGGTGGGGAAGGGTGGTTGAGCGCGTAAGTTGCACGAGTGACTTTCTGTTGCTGTCCTTGTCGGTGATCAGGCGCTGGACTATTTACTCATGTAGAAATTGAATCATCATTCCAGTGAGCAAGTAGGCATGTCGAGTGTGCTGCAGTCTGGCGTTGAGGTGCGCTCACACAACTCTATACACATGTGGAACTTCCGTCTTGCAAGGGTGGGCGATCGCATTCTTCATACATTGCTGCCGAGTAGTATGCATCTTCCGCGCATCAAACATACTGACACCTGTTCAGGAGGTTGGAAAAGCCTGTGCTGGCGCTGCGGAGGGCGAGAACTTTGGCATGGGCGCGCCACCAGCAATGTTCCGGGAATTCCAGCGGATCCAGAGCTGCGGCGGCGCTCTGGATTTTCATGAATCCTCGGAAGATTGAGCGGAGCCGAGTAGTACTTTTCTCATTCTGTTTGAGGGAGCGCGCGTCGAGCTGAGGGAGGTGGAAGACTGCCATCAAGTTCAACTTCGGCGTTCGGTCCGTGACGGTCTGTCGGATGCAGCCATTGTTTTCATTGTTTCTCACCACCGTGACCTCCGCCTGATGAATTTTATAGAGGGATCCACTTCCGTGACTTGAGCTTACTCTTACAGAACATCATTTCTGAACTGTAGCCTTGCACTGACCACAAACTTCAAAGGCTCGCGAGTGAATGCGGCGTGCCGGGACTCAACTGCGGCCGAATAACGAGGCCTTTGTTGACGATCGGGGCGCCCAGATCTACCACGTACGAGGGTATGAATCGTGCTCGGCTCCCTTTAGCTCCGATGCTCGTATATATACCACTCCGCAGCGAGCTTGCCTCTTTTTCAACCATCATGCCCCGTCCTCCCCAACGCATCCGCCGTCTATCTCATCTCCTCGTCGCCGCCGCCGACAACGACAATGACGCCCGTAGGCCGATAGGTGAGTAGAGCCTGACGCTTGTGCCCCTTCACGTCGACTGACCCACTCTCAGTCGTACTCGACGTTGTGGGCGACGGCGACGCGTCGTTGCCATGTCTGTCGTGGTCGTGGTGCGCCATCAACTCCTCGTTGTGTACTATGCTAACTCCTTCGCAGTCCTTCTTCCTCCTCGCTGACGTGTCCGCAAGGACGTCGCCTACGTCGATACCGTGACCTAAGCGGCGCGTAGCGCCGTCTTATGGTATCGTCTTGTACTTACTTCGGTGAGTTTTTTTCTCTCTTCGTGTTCTTGACTTTTCATTGAAATTCTTATTAGGGGCCTTGACGGGGCGGGAGATGGCGGCGGCCGGAGGCCGCGCATGGGGCGGCGTGCCGCCATATCTCAGGTGAGTCCCTTTGTTGTAGGCATTCCTTTTAGCTGACCTTTGGGCTAGGATCCGGATGCCGGGTCCCGTGATGGGGCGCGCCATCACGCCGCTGCTGGTGTTCACTAGGAGATGCGGGGGACTTGGGAGGCGGGGAGGACCGCGCGGCCGTAGGCCGCGCATGAGGGCGGCGCGCAGCGCCGCCATTCTCTCGGTGAGTTTCCCTTTGTCTGCGGCACACCTTCTCACTGATTTCTGGCTAGGACTCGGATGGGGGCTCTCGGCGACGTTGCAGGCGCTCGCGCCTTCCCCGCGCCCGCCAGGGCGCGGGAGCGGGCTCCGGCCGCGCATAGAGGCGGCGCGCAGCGCCGCCACTCCTTCCAGTGAGTTCTCTTTCGTTCGCGTCATTGTGTTTGCATTTGACGTTTCAATCAGGGCTCGGGTGGGGGGGCCTCGGCGACGGTGCGGGAGGTCGCGATGCCGTGAGACGAGGGAGACGTGCCGCGCCGCCATTCAACTGGTGTCTTTGGTGAGTTATTATCATCGATTACTTTGGTCATTTTGCTGAAATTTCTCAGAGTGTCGTGGGCCGTTGCCGTCGTGAATCGAAGTTGTTGTCGGGACTCGAGATTGCTATCGGTACGTCCTCGTGTTCTCTTTCCTTATCTTACGGCCTCACCTCTGTAGATGTCGCCGTTGATATAGATTTTCGAATACTTGTCGGCTGCGTCGGAGGCGCGCTACACCATCCGCGCGTTCATCATCCGGCGTGCAATCATCGTCTGGCGCTTCTCCTCAACATTGACGAGCGGGCGGCTCGGCATCCAGGAGCACATCTTACAAGCTTGTGAGTTGGACGTACCTTGACGAGGTTCGTGGAATGACGTTTATTGCAGGAATGTCTATGCACTCTACCACGACCTGATGCAGGTCCTACAGGCGATGAGTATACACGAGCAAGGTGAGTGGCTTCCCTGGTTGTACAAGACTTCGCTGACTGCCCACCCGCCTAGGCGTTGAGTATATGTATCGCCGTCCGCCGAGCGACGTCCTCGATGTTCTGCTCATCGTCGTAACGACGGTAGTGTCGCCGATACGTGCGCCATGGCATCTTCAAGGCGCACTCGACATAGCTTTGAACCTACGGTGCATCGCCGTAGGCGATGAGTATATGGATCGTCGTCCGGCGAGCGAGGTGGGTGAGCCGGTGCATTCATTCTATGCTGCTGATTACGGTCATCGGCTTGCTACTTTCGACGGCGATATATACCTATGTACTCAGGCAATGAGTATATGTATCGCCGTCCCGCGAGTGACCTGCTCGACGTCCTGAGCGCGTCCTCGTCGTTACAACGCACTCGCCGCCGTCGTCACAACGCACTCGCTGCCGTTACCGCAAGACCATAGCTTAGGCGATGAGCATACAGATCGTCTTCCGATGAGCGAGGTGAATGAATTGCCTGAGTGTTCGAGACATTGCTGACTGTGCACCCCTAGGCGATGAGTATATGTATCGGCGTCTTGCGAGCGACGTGATCGACGTCGGACGTCATTAAGACGCGCTCGCCGTCGCGGCTACCACTCCCTCACGACGATCTCTACGCCTTCCGGACGTGCTCGACATCGTCAAGACATCCCGACGCCGTTCAAGGCGTGCACCCATCGCCCTCAACTTTGACCGCGCTCTCGGGACGAGCTGTACGCCTCAGACGCGTTAGACCGTCGCTGTTGTCATCCATCCAGCGGGTCGTCTAGGCGATGAGTATATGGATCGCCGTCCGCAAGAAGGCCATTGGTGAGTGCTCAGTTGTGGCCGAGTTTGAACTGATTGACCTTTCGATCCCTCGCCATCGTTGTATGCGAGTCTGCGCGCCCCTGGAAGCTGGGGAACGCCTCCGACACGCGCGACACTCTCCGTCTACGCTCTTGGCCGCCCCGCCAAGCGACGAAGCAACGTATCGTCGTCCGGCGAGCAGGGCTTGCACCCCGCGCGTACCCTTGTGAGTACAATGTGCCTTTGATTTGTAGTTCGCTGACGTTCTCAAGGTCGCGACTGCGTTGTCGACGCCGCCCTTCAAGTTCGTCGTCGGGATCCTCGCCACTCCCGGGACATGTTCACGGCGCTCGAGGTCGACTCCGGGGACTCCCTCGCCTTGCTCTGTCTGGAGCGAGGTCGACGAGCGCGACTGGGTGCGAGGGTGCGAGGGGACTTTATCGTGTTCAACAGGTAGCTCTTTGTTCTACTACTAGGCTCTGCCCAGGGCAAGGTGGTATTGCAGTTAGACTAGGCAGCGCTGTATTGTCGAATTAATCTGAAAATAAAAGGATACGATGGCTTTACAACGAGTTAGGAAATACAACGACTTGAAAGTACGATGCAATGGCTTTACATTGAAGTTGAACTTGCTGAGCTCGCGTGACTGTGAGAAGCTTGGCGCGGCGTTGAGAGGGCGCGGGGACTCGGGCATGAAAGGCACAGACGGCGTTGTATTCGGCACAAGTGATTCGACCCACAGGACTCGCAGAATGAGCCATCCCTCTCCACATAGAACGATTGGCACTGGTCATCCGAGTGCGTGCGCGCTTTCGCAATGTCGATAGCTGAAGAATCAAGGCAACGACGAGCGACGCGCGCTCTGCAGTCCTTGGGAATGAAAGGCACAAACACGGTTGTATTTCGGCTACCTACGACTACCTACATAAGCTTACCGCGCCACCGGGTCCCTTGTCCTCCAAAATTCCCTGGGACCGGCCTCCCTCTCGCACAGAACAATATGCACTTATCGTCCGAGTGCACGCGCGCTTTCGCGATGTCGATAGCTGAGAAAACAAGGTGAGTGCAGTCAGTGCATCCACGCCCAAGACCGCATACTCGGCTGCCTTTCGCACAAGCTCGCGCCTGGCTCGCGCTATCCCTTGAGACGCGGGCACCCTCGCAGTCCCGCACTCGTCGCGACCGAGTAGGCGGGCAGCGGCCGGCAGGGCGAGGAGTATAAAAGCCCTCCCCTCTCACCCTTCTTTCACCATTCCTCCCCCTTCCTCTCGCCTTGCCTGGTCGTGCTCGCCGCCGCCAGTCGTGCCGTCGTCCGTCGTTGCGCTGCTGGAGGGGGTTATGCTGCTGGTATGCGGGGGCTATGTCCGTCGAGAGCCCACTCGTCGGAGGCTCGTCGTCTCGTCAGTACCTACACTCACCCGTACCTACTCGTAGTCGTCGTGGCACGCCCCCGGACATGGGCCCCTGTAGGGGGAACCCATGTCCGGGGGCCCACAAAAGGAGGGATGGGCGCTAGACACCTATCAAAATCCATGCCGGTTCAGCGCGCTACAACATCACGTGAGAGCCGAGGACGTGGAGGTCTTACACGAGCACACGAGCTGGACGACGGGGATGTGCTCTGCTTGCGAGAACATTTGGTCCAAGGAGGCCGGGCTCGGCCCGCAGATGAGCAACTCGTCGTATGTCGAGCTGCGTGCGCGGCGGGTGAGAACGTGCGACTTCGAACGACCACAAAACGTACAAAGGAAGACTCTTTCCCGCATTCATCGCATAGACGGCGAGGAGAGACTGCAACAAGATCAGCACAATCCGACGTCGCTGGTCCTGGTGACTGACCAAGAAGCCGCGCCACTGCAGACAGGACGTGTCCCTTGAGGATACATCAGGCAGCTGGCAGACGGCTCGATGACGCCGAGCTCGGAGAGCGTGCGCAGCTGCCACACTGCGGCGGCCGCCCACGGATGCGTGCTGTTCGGGGTTAGGCTGTCTGATGCTCAGCACAACGGTATACAAGCAGAAGAATAAGCACTTACTCACGTCTAGGACGTTGAGGAGGAAGCAAGAGGTGGCGTTCTCGATGGAAGCGAAAGACGTGATGCCGTCCTGGTGCGCCTGGCGTACGGCCTCGCCGTGCAGTCGGGCGGATAGCAGCTTCCGCCGGGCGCCAAGCTCGCTCATCTGCAAGAGCCTAGGGGTGCGGACGAGACTGCATCCCATTTGAGATGAGCCGCGGAGAATCGGTCGCCGCTGGGATCGTAGCCGACGTATGAGGGCTCGACGGACACGAGGGACGCGGCGGCGAGGATGCAGAGGGTGAGGATGCGCTTCTGCGGGGCATGAGAGCGAAAGTCCCATCCGCAACTCGTCATCTGATCCTTGTAGCTGAGCAAGGGGACGAGGGGAGTGGGGGAAGGCATGCTGAGTGCAATTACTGAAGGCACGCGTGAGATGGAGCTGGCAATGAATTTTAGGTACGCACTTTCGAGGGCATCCTGTATGAGGTTTCCTGGGATGAGCTTATGCGTGCTTGCGACAGAGGGAAGGACGAGGGAATGACATCCTTGGGCGCAGGTCCGGGGGAACTCGAACTCGAGCTCTCGCTCGCCGCTTCCTGACGCGCTTTATTGGCGAGAGCCTTTGCGCCAGTTCCTCGAGCCTTTCTGGGATGAATTGTCGTTGTAACCTGGCCGAGTGTGAGCTCCAGTCAGCAACAAAAGGGGCGGTGAACGCACTGAATTCCCTTTTCCAAGCAGCGAGGGCATGGCTTCGCATCCGGCTGAGGGTGACATATGACCCTCTTTGCTTTGCAGTAATCGCAGGCGCGTTTCTTCTTGTGATTCTGCGCGTCGTCGGCGCGGTCGTCGTGGACGTTCATGGACGGGAGAGCCACGTCGGTAAGCATAATTGTGATGAGCGCGGAAGACGCTTGCGCGGCGGTGCGGCAGCGCCACCGTAGCGCCCGGCCCGGCATTCCACGGTCTTGGCGCTCCCCTTGTTTACCTTAGACGCCGACGAGCCAGCGACAGATGCCCAATGCAATACCCTCCCTTTACTGGATCAGTATCGTCTTATGACTGACAATGGAATCTCATCCCACACTACGATTCCCGGATCCTATGCCAGACGTTGATCTGACTTTTGCCAAACTGAAGGTAGCTCAACCGTCAAAGCCGCGATCTGGTTGCGCCAGTGTCATTCGTGCTAGCGCGTCCCCCAACACCGCTGATTTTGCTTGCGAGATTCTAGGTCATGATCTCCTTCGCTCTGGCAGTCTCCGAGGCTCCTCTCAAAGCTGCGGCAGGCGACCCGCGAAAGGGCAAGAACGCACTGAGAACAGTAAACTACCTTCATGCTATATCAGACGATTCCGTGCAACGGCTCGACACCTCTCATCGCCCCTTCCACACTGTGGCCAGCTCGCGCGCGTGCACAAATCAGGCGAGAATCATGAATTTCCTACTTACTCGCAATGCCTACATCGTCGTATACAATATCCCTCCCTTCGTTGAGGCCCCCTCCCTCTCCCCCTCCACCCTCGCAAGACGCCCCCTCACCCTCGTATACCCCCCTCACCCTCGTATACACCCCCTCACCCTCGTATACACCCCCCTCACCCTCGTATACACCCCTCACCCTCGCAGACCTCTTGCTCACCCTCGTAGACAAGCCCCCCTCCGCGAAATTCGCGGATGCTTCCTCCTCTCCATCGTCCCATTAGCCCCCTCCATCTTCCTATTAGCCCCCCTTCGCCTTTGAGAATAACCCCCTCCACCTTCACAGTTGCCCCCTCCGCCTTTGAAATACCCCAATCACCTTCACAGTTGCCCCCTCCACCTTCACAGTTGCCCCCTCCACCTTTACAGACGCCCCTCCGCCTTCGCAGGTGCCGCATACAACCCCCCTCCCGCATTCGCAGGGGCCCCCTCCACCCTCTCAGTCGCCCCCTCACCTTGCAGTCGCCCCCCTCCGCCTTCGCAGTGTCCCCCTCCGCCTTCGCAGTGTCCCCCCTCCATCGCAGTGCCCCCCTTTTCGCCCCCGCAGACGCCCCCTTCATCTTGCAGACAAAAAACATAAACTTGGCGCTCCCAACCAGTGGATTAACACGACGACGTGTAGCGGCGAGGCATCACGACGGCGTGCAGCGGCGAGGCATCACGACGACGTGCAGTGGCGACCACGGTGACGACCGACCACGACCACGGTCAGGACGACCACGGCGACGCCGCAAATATATGCGGCCCTGATGATGAGTATGTGCAGCGCGAGTGGAGGCGGCGGGGACGGACCTGGCGTTGAGGAGGGGTTTGGTTGCCGTCGACGGTGAGATACAGGCGACATCGTCGACGGCGAGATAAAGTCGTCGACGTCGAGATAAAGACGCCGTCGTCGACGTCGAGATGAAGACGCCGTCGTCGACGTCGAAGTAAAGACGCCATCGTCATAGTAAAGGCGCCGTCGTCGAAGTAAAGACGCCGTCTTCAAAGTAAAGGCGCCATCGTCGAAGTAAAGGCGCTGTCGTCAAAATAAAGGGCCGTTGTCGACGTCGAGATCGTGCCGCCCTCGTCCGCACGCCCTTCACCACGCACATATCTGCCTGACAAGTTTAGTAAATAGATGATGTGGAAATATAGGATGACGCTCACTATATTAACTCGGACGTGAGGGGACGCGGCGACGGGCGGACGTGAGGAGATGCGGCGACCGCCGGACGTGAAGGGACGCGGCGACGGCCGGACGTGAAGGGACGCGGCGACGGCCCGACGTGAAGGGAAAGCGGCGAGGCAGGTCATCTACGAAAAGTGATAGCAAGGAAAAGTCAATACGATAATTGACAAAGGGGACATGATATAAATCGACCCACCGGTCGGGTAAGCCGTGTCGTTAGAGTGAGGACGGAGAAGGGGAGCGCTGTGGGTGTTTGCAAAGTTGCTGTGCGGCGGGAGCGAGGGCGACCGTGGCATCGGGGACGAGGGCGACGGTGGCGTTGAGAGCGGAGGAGACGATGGTAGGAGCGAGGGCGAGAGCAATGGCGAGGGCGAGGGCGACAGCGACAGCGAGACCAGGGCGAATCAGTCCTGAATCAAGCGTTCAATAAACGATGCTCAACGACATGAACAGCGAAATACGCACTGTGATTGATACCCTGACCTCCTTGCCGAGGTTGACCGGGATCGCCTCTGACGGTGATCTCCTCACTAGCGCACGACGCACGCAGTCACCGTCCTACCTGCCTGCAATAGAAAAGTCAACAAACAAAACCCGCCACGAACCGGACACAAACTCACCAGTCATCGTCGTGAGCGTAGACGTCGGTGGGCGCACGAGGGGAGGTGACGGCGGCCAGGTCGAGGCGAGCCGAGTTACAGGGCAAAGTCGGCGACGCCGACGTCGAGCTCAAGACAAAGTCAGCAAGGGTAAGTGGGGGACAAGGGGAGACAGCGAAAGCGCTGCCTCAATCACCCCCCACCCCTCGACTCTTATACACTGCCAGCATCGTTAGCCTTTCCAACCTCCTTGAAACAACGTCAGACGGGTACCGAGCAGCCCCCCGAGAATCGGGGGCCGAGATCGACTTACGAAAGCGCGGAAGATTTGGTGGCGCGGGGCCACGCGCGCGGCCGCGTTCAGGAGGTTCGACTTTTGAACATTCATCGCGCAGTCGGTTTCCCCGGGTCGGCGATTGCAGCGCGCCGTCGTCGAGTCCAGGGTACATTGCTGCGCGTCCGAGGGGATGGGCTGGCGATACCGGAGGCTGTAGTATTTTGCGTGGTTCGAAGCGCCGCGTCGCGTCGCGTTCGCGCCGTCCTGAGTGAGCTTTGCGTCAAGGAAAGCCTCGTAATGCAGTATGAACACGCACCCCGGTTCTTGCTTGACGTGTCCGCAGCCGAGAACCCCGCAAAAGCGCCCCACGAAAATCGAGGTGGACGTTGAAGACGACCACGTAAGGCCCCTTCCCCATTGGGAGTTCCTTGTTGTTGAACAATGCGGCGTCCACGAACGCGCCTCCCGCGTCGTCCTCCTCCTCTCTCGAGCTCAGCCCGGGTACGATAATGCTCGGGGACCTCGGAGACACGTGTGTCCGCCGTGTCCAGGTAGAATTGGTGCTCCCTGCGCTCTGTAAGTTGCTGTGTATGGGCGGGGAAATGAAAACGAACATGGCGAGGATGCGAGGGCAGCGCGCAATCTTCCGCTGCGGGTCGGCGTTACGTGGGGCCGAACAAGCTACCGCTAGACGACCGAACTCGCGGCGAGCGCGGAAATGGACGACAGTGGGGTGGAAGATTCGGCAGCCAGACAGGGAGTATGCGCGATGGCGAGTGCGTGCGACCCTCGCGTCGGCAGGTAGTCGTACGCAAGCTCCAACCTCCTGAATGAGTCAATGGCGTTTCAGGTAGCTCGGGCGGGGGAGGAATTGGGAGTGCGGTGAGGTGAGGGACGACGAGGAAGGGATGGCGTACTGTGCGTGGTGTAGCGTGCGGACGCGTTGTAAGCTTTGTAGAGAGCGTACCACGTATGTCATAACAACATGTCGTACAGGTGTCAGTCGTCGGACGCGAGATGCGTATGATACGAGCGACGCGAAAACGACGCCACATAATAAAATCGACGCTCTTCGCGTACTAGCACTCGCTGCGTTATACGGTGAGAGCTATAGCACCGTGAGACACGCCCAGTTCACCCTGTACAGTCGTTTTTGGGTGAGAAATATTTTAGGCGGGCATGTCAACTTACGAGGATGAAGACGTCGAGTTCTACATGCAAACATCCTAGACCTTCCGGAACGATAAGACAGAACGCTGATCTCGCCCATCGGCGCATATCTCCCGAGTTATGAAGCGGGGATACGTTGAACAAACATCCGCGCGACCCATCGCGGCACTTGGCGAGGGCGCGCTCGCGCTCCGGACGGTAGAGATGCGCGTATTGCGTGCGGTTCTGAATGTTCCGAGAATTCCAGCGGATCCGGGACGGTGGCGGCGCCCCAAAACTCTAGATAGTTATCGGGAGGATGAGTGGAACCGAAAGCGCCTTGTCCGAGGCGGCGGAGGCAAGCGATGGGTGGGATGGACGTGGATGATGGGGACAAGTTGAACTTCGGCGCGTCGGACCGGCTGCGACGATCATGATTCATGTTGTTCCCGACCGTCATCATCGCCCGCGAACGGTGTCCACGTCGACCTCGACGCTCCGTCTTGAATTCAGACTCATACTTATCATTGCTTTGGCTTGAGACCGTGTGGAGCAGCCTCAAAAAACGCTACTGGCCTCTCGGTCGACCAGCAAGCGCTCGAGTGGCGCACGCTCTCCTCAAGGTCACCCGAATAGCACGTCAAGTCCGAGGACCGTCCTGATCGGCTACGTACAGCAAGACTATCTCGATTGCCTTGCCGCCGGGCCCTGATCTACGGGCTCAGGACGTCATCAGGCTGAATTAGGTAGGCCTTGTTGCGCCAGCCGCGCACCACGGTGGGCCGGTGGCGCGCACAGCGCCTCCGCCGCGAGCGTCTAGCTCGTGCTCTCGCGTCCCGTATGGCAGCGCATGTCAATTTGGAACAACTCGCATGTCGAGAAACATGTCTAGGGAATATACAAGGTACTCGTCGGTAGCCAACGAGATGAGACTCAACGTTGAACATTGTAGACACGACGGACGCAGCGTTCACCGCAGAGCCTCGTGCTTCCGATTTATCAGCGACATCAACGTATTTGGCTCGCGAGATGAAGAGTCGGCGGAGGAAATGCACGAGGGAGATGTGGAGGTACGGAAGATTCAGGAGGTTGGAAACGTGAGTGATGAACTTACCTCTGTAAGCAATGTCGGGGTGCGCTACTGCGCTGCTGTCGTTGATGGTGGCGCTGAATGATGCGGACGTAGTGCGATGATGTTCATTTAACTGCGCGCGCGTTCTAAAGAGGCCCGGAGATGGAAGATTCGGGGTGACAGGTCAGCGGGAAGGTGGGGAAAGGTGGTTGAGCGCGTAAGTTGCACGAGTGACTTTCTGTTGCTGTCCTTGTCCGTGATCAGCCGCTGACTAGTTGACTATTTACTCATGTAGAAATTAAATCATCATTCCAGTGAGCAAGTAGGCGATGTCGAGTGTGCTGCAGTCTGGCGTTGCCAAGGTGCGCTCACACAACTCTATACACATGTGGAACTTCCGTCTTGCAAGGGTGGGCCGATCGCATTCTTCATACATTGCTGCCGAGTAGTATGCATCTTCCGCGCATCAAACATACTGACACCTGTTCAGGAGGTTGGAAAAGCCTGTGCTGGCGCTGCGGAGGGCGAGAACTTTGGCATGGGCGGCCACCAGCAATGTTCCGGGAATTCCAGCGGATCCAGAGCTGCGGCGGCGCTCTGGATTTTCATGAATCCTCGGAAGATTGAGCGGAGCCGAGTAGTACATTTCTCATTCTGTTTGAGGGAGCGCGCGTCGAGCTGAGGGAGGTGGAAGACTGCCATCAAGTTCAACTTCGGCGTTCGGTCCGTGACGGTCTGTCGGATGCAGCCATTGTTTTCATTGTTTCTCACCACCGTGACCTCCGCCTGATGAATTTTATAGAGGGATCCACTTCCGTGACTTGGAGCTTACTCTTACAGAACATCATTTCTGAACTGTAGCCTTGCACTGACCACAAACTTCAAAGGCTCGCGAGTGAATGGCGGCGTGCCGGGGACTCAACTGCGGCCGAATAGCGAGGCCTTTGTTGACGATCGGGGCGCCCAGATCTACCACGTACGAGGGTATGAATCGTGCTCGGCTCCCTTTAGCTCCGATGCTCGTATATATACCACTCCGCAGCGAGCTTGCCTCTTTTTCAACCATCATGCCCCGTCCTCCCCAACGCACCCGCCGTCTATCTCATCTCCTCGTCGCCGCCGCCGACAACGACAATGACGCCCGTAGGCCGATAGGTGAGTAGAGCCTGACGCTTGTGCCCTTCACGTCGACTGACCACTCTCAGTTGTACTCGACGTTGTGGGCGACGGCGACGCGTCGTTGCCATGTCTGTCGTGGTCGTGGTGCACCACCAACTCCTCGTTGTGTACTATGCTAACTCCTTCGCAGTCCTTCTTCCTCCTCGCTGACGTGTCCGCAAGGACGTCGCCTACGTCGATACCGTGACCTAAGCGGCGCGTAGCGCCGTCTTATGGTATCGTCTTGTACTTACTTCGGTGAGTTTTTCTCTCTTCGTGTTCTTGACTTTTCATTGAAATTCTTATTAGGGGCCTTGACGGGGCGGGAGATGGCGGCGCGGCCGGAGGCCGCGCATGGGGCGGCGTGCCGCCATATCTCAGGTGAGTCCCTTTGTTGTAGGCATTCCTTTTAGCTGACCTTTGGGCTAGGATCCGGATGCCGGGTCCCGTGATGGGCGCGCCATCACGCCGCTGCTGGTGTTCACTAGGAGATGCGGGGACTTGGGAGCGGGGAGGACCGCGCGGCCGTAGGCCGCGCATGAGGGCGGCGCGCAGCGCCGCCATTCTCTCGGTGAGTTTCCCTTTGTCTGCGGCACACCTTCTCACTGATTTCTGGCTAGGACTCGGATGGGGGCTCTCGGCGACGTTGCAGGCGCTCGCGCCTTCCCCGCGCCCGCCAGGGCGCGGGAGCGGGCTCCGGCCGCGCATAGAGGCGGCGCGCAGCGCCGCCACTCCTTCCAGTGAGTTCTCTTTCGTTCGCGTCATTGTGTTTGCATTTGACGTTTCAATCAGGGCTCGGGTGGGGGGGCCTCGGCGACGGTGCGGGAGGTCGCGATGCCGTGAGACGAGGGAGACGTGCCGCGCCGCCATTCAACTGGTGTCTTTGGTGAGTTATTATCATCGATTACTTTGGTCATTTTGCTGAAATTTCTCAGAGTGTCGTGGGCCGTTGCCGTCGTGAATCGAAGTTGTTGTCGGGACTCGAGATTGCTATCGGTACGTCCTCGTGTTCTCTTTCCTTATCTTACGGCCCTCACCCTCTGTAGATGTCGCCGTTGATATAGATTTTCGAATACTTGTCGGCTGCGTCGGAGGCGCGCTACACCATCCGCGCGTTCATCATCCGGCGTGCAATCATCGTCTGGCGCTTCTCCTCAACATTGACGAGCGGGCGGCTCGGCATCCAGGAGCACATCTTACAAGCTTGTGAGTTGGACGTACCTTGACGAGGTTCGTGGAATGACGTTTATTGCAGGAATGTCTATGCACTCTACCACGACCTGATGCAGGTCCTACAGGCGATGAGTATACACGAGCAAGGTGAGTGGCTTCCCTGGTTGTACAAGACTTCGCTGACTGCCCACCCGCCTAGGCGTTGAGTATATGTATCGCCGTCCGCCGAGCGACGTCCTCGATGTTCTGCTCATCGTCGTAACGACGGTAGTGTCGCCGATACGTGCGCCATGGCATCTTCAAGGCGCACTCGACATAGCTTTGAACCTACGGTGCATCGCCGTAGGCGATGAGTATATGGATCGTCGTCCGGCGAGCGAGGTGGGTGAGCCGGTGCATTCATTCTATGCTGCTGATTACGGTCATCGGCTTGCTACTTTCGACGGCGATATATACCTATGTACTCAGGCAATGAGTATATGTATCGCCGTCCCGCGAGTGACCTGCTCGACGTCCTGAGCGCGTCCTCGTCGTTACAACGCACTCGCCGCCGTCGTCACAACGCACTCGCTGCCGTTACCGCAAGACCATAGCTTAGGCGATGAGCATACAGATCGTCTTCCGATGAGCGAGGTGAATGAATTGCCTGAGTGTTCGAGACATTGCTGACTGTGCACCCCTAGGCGATGAGTATATGTATCGGCGTCTTGCGAGCGACGTGATCGACGTCGGACGTCATTAAGACGCGCTCGCCGTCGCGGCTACCACTCCCTCACGACGATCTCTACGCCTTCCGGACGTGCTCGACATCGTCAAGACATCCCCGACGCCGTTCAAGGCGTGCACCCATCGCCCTCAACTTTGACCGCGCTCTCGGGACGAGCTGTACGCCCTCACGACGCGTTAGACCGTCGCTGTTGTCATCCATCCAGCGGGTCGTCCTAGGCGATGAGTATATGGATCGCCGTCCGGCAAGAAGGCCATTGGTGAGTGCTCAGTTGTGGCCGAGTTTGAACTGATTGACCTTTCGATCCCTCGCCATCGTTGTATGCGAGTCTGCGCGCCCCTGGAAGCTGGGGAACGCCTCCGACACGCGCGACACTCTCCGTCTACGCTCTTGGCCGCCCCGCCAAGCGACGAAGCAACGTATCGTCGTCCGGCGAGCAGGGCTTGCACCCCGCGCGTACCCTTGTGAGTACAATGTGCCTTTGATTTGTAGTTCGCTGACGTTCTCAAGGTCGCGACTGCGTTGTCGACGCCGCCCTTCAAGTTCGTCGTCGGGATCCTCGCCACTCCCGGGACATGTTCACGGCGCTCGAGGTCGACTCCGGGGACTCCCTCGCCTTGCTCTGTCTGGAGCGAGGTCGACGAGCGCGACTGGGTGCGAGGGTGCGAGGGGACTTTATCGTGTTCAACAGGTAGCTCTTTGTTCTACTACTAGGCTCTGCCCAGGGCAAGGTGGTATTGCAGTTAGACTAGGGCAGCGCTGTATTGTCGAATTAATCTGAAAATAAAAGGATACGATGGCTTTACAACGAGTTAGGAAATACAACGACTTGAAAGTACGATGCAATGGCTTTACATTGAAGTTGAACTTGCTGAGCTCGCGTGACTGTGAGAAGCTTGGCGCGGCGTTGAGAGGGCGCGGGGACTCGGGCATGAAAGGCACAGACGGCGTTGTATTCGGCACAAGTGATTCGACCCACAGGACTCGCAGAATGAGCCATCCCTCTCCACATAGAACGATTGGCACTGGTCATCCGAGTGCGTGCGCGCTTTCGCAAGTCGATAGCTGAAGAATCAAGGCAACGACGAGCGACGCGCGCTCTGCAGTCCTTGGGAATGAAAGGCACAAACACGGTTGTATTTCGGCTACCTACGACTACTACATAAGCTTACCGCGCCACCGGGTCCCTTGTCCTCCAAAATTCCCTGGACCGGCCTCCCTCTCGCACAGAACAATATGCACATCGTCCGAGTGCGCGCGCTTTCGCGATGTCGATAGCTGAGAAAACAAGGTGAGTGCAGTCAGTGCGTCCACGCCCAAGACCGCATACTCGGCTGCCTTTCGCACAAGCTCGCGCTATCCCTTGAGACGCGGGCACCCTCGCAGTCCCGCACTCGTCGCGACCGAGTAGGCGGGCAGCGGCCGGCAGGGCGAGGAGTATAAAAGCCCTCCCCTCTCACCCTTCTTTCACCATTCCTCCCCCTTCCTCTCGCCTTGCCGCTGGTCGTGCTCGCCGCCGCCAGTCGTGCCGTCGTCCGTCGTTGCGCTGCTGGAGGGGGTTATGCTGCTGGTATGCGGGGGCTGTCCGTCGAGAGCCCACTCGTCGGAGGCTCGTCGTCTCGTCAGTACCTACACTCACCCGTACCTACTCGTAGTCGTCGTAGCACACCCCCGGACATGGGCCCCTGTAGGGGGAACCCATGTCCGGGGGCCCACAAAAGGAGGGATGGGCGCTAGACACCTATCAAAATCCATGCCGGTTCAGCGCGCTACAACATCACGTGAGAGCCTGAGAGCGAGGTTGGCGTGGAACTCAGCATCATGGCGGCGAAGAACGCGCTGAACTGGATCAAGTCGCGTAGCCTGCAGTCGTTTAGCTCAGATGAATGCAATAGCCACATCCGAAACGCACCTCACAAGCGCTTCAGTACGTTCTTCCGCGCTGACTTGGTAGCCGCTTGACGAGCCATCGTCGATCGCAGCAGCCTGACACTCGAAGTCCGTCTGTCCTACGTCCTCTACGAGCACCCTCGCCCACGCCTCGAACCCGCCAGCCTGGTTCAGCCCAAGCCAGTGCGTCACCACCACATCCCGCACGTCCGTGGTCGTGTCCACCACCGCACGAACCGCGAGCGCCCGCGCCCGCACCCTCAGCTGTCCAATGAGCCCGCCTGCCCCGGCCGCGCGAGAAGATAGGGTGTTGTAGAGTGCGACCGCGACCGCGCAGCAGGGGAGACTAATGCTATGCAGGCATAAGCGTAGGCCTGGTCCGTCGCCGAAGCGGCGGGTGAAGCGGCGGTAGCGGGCGAGGTCGGCGTGGAAATGCTCCGCGGCGGTGACCAGGCGGAGAACATGGAGGTCGTCGAGGGGGCCGTCGCGGACGGGGACTGGTGAGAGCACGTGAGTGAGGATTTGGATTGTGGAGGACGGCGTACCTGCCAACAACGTTTCGCAAACGTCGCGCATGAGGCGGATGCCGTGCGCGGTGACTGATTGATGACAGTTTAGACATTGGCGGGTATACGAACTGGAATACTTACACGAGCGCACGAGCTGGACGACGGCGACGTGTGGGGAATGTGCTCTGCTTGCGAGAACATTTTGGTCCAAGG